>ML789920.1:440921-451105 GCA_009831015.1 Picea engelmannii | reverse complement strand
GTGAACATACTACCTGGTAAGTGATGAAATATCTTCCTAGTGGTCTGGTAAAGCTAAATGGAAATATGGCTAGCTAGAAAGAATCACATGTACCTATGGAAGGAGTCAGGGAAAGATCCACCTTAACAGTTTCACCTTGTCAAAAAATAGATATCCTCCTCTCTGACTCACTCTTGGTATTTATGCCAGAAAAAGATAATCCATAAAAAGAGTGTAAATTTTGGGAGGGTGTGCATATAACTCCATCAGGGCTATAGACGCTCGCTAGCAGCGGAGCAAGGTCTGTGATGTCGGGGTAACTCCATCGGGGCTATGGATGCGTGCTGTCAGCAGAGAAACACCGTAAGAAAGGAATGATAGCTAAATGGCCTCATACCAATGGATGCCCTACCCAAGTTTTGTCTATGCAGGACATGGATTGTGGTTAATAGGAAAGGGGGTGGAAAATATAAACCCCATAGGCGGATCCATATTCACGAACCTGGGAACTTGTGTACACATTGATAGAAATGGTTCTATTGGAAAGAAATAATATAAAGCCAGATGGTTTCTCAATCAATTTTCACAGGCTAAGCATGAGGGAGGGAGTAGATATTTTGTTTTTTCCCAGATAATTTCCATTTGTTGATCCCTCAACACAGCCCAAAATTATTTGAGAACTTTTCTTTTCTTTTTGGGTACCACTTTCTCATTTTCTGAATGGGTTTAGTTGTGTAGGGATCAATGGTTTTTCTATTTGTTTTGTTTTATCATCGATCACATTCATTTTGGTTTGAATTTTGTTGAACAGCTTGACATTTTTCTCTAAGTAAACATGGCATTAGACTAAGTTGCACACAACTTAAAACTTGTTTTATAAAGGGCCACACTCCTATCGACAATTCTGGCCTGCGAAAAACATTTCTACAAATCATCGATGTACCGTCGGCATCGGCGAAAACCGAAAGGTAAATCGTTAACATAGGAAAAAAAAATCGTCAATTTTCGATCGTCGATATATCCTCTACATCATTGGAGAGGGAGAAAGGGAACGGGAACATATGTCAAAAATAAAATCCCCAATGCCAAAAAGAAACGCTTCTCACACCCAAGGGGTCAAATTAACCGCCACATGTTTTTCCGTGTAAACAAACTATATCTCTCGGTGATTATCCATGACATATTTTGATGTCCCCCATGTCATGTCCATAATTCCACATCAACACCTCCATGTCAGCTTTGTATGAAAGTTTGGGTCGGCATCGAAACTTTTTTCTAGAGGCACCAAAAAAACAACATAAAAATTAGTTCATCAACATCGATGCACTCATTGACTATCGGTTGATTGCTAGAAGAACAAATCTGTGGTTTTAGATCGAATATTCATCCACTGATGCCAATAATCCTGGTTGATCTATATTTTCCATTTAACGATCCTGCTAATCCATGATACTGATCATACTAGTTATGTTGAAGTTCGAAGAACGCTCAGTTGATTTGAGGAGACCCTTTAGCTAAGTGAAGGATTAGGTTTTCAATTTATTAAACAATTAAGAACTTCTTGTAACCGATAACATGATGTCACACACTGATCGACTTTAACATAAATTTTGAATTCGCCGATGAACTCTAAAAGTAACACACTCTTGCACCACCAACCTGAGTTGGATTTAACCTTGGGCATGATGTGGATTTTATTATAGATTGTATAAATCATACCTATACTCCTAAATTTAAGACTCGATGTGGAAAGGTAGGCATGTTTTAAATCTACGAAGTTTTTTCCCAAATATAGTATTCCATTTGCAAATCATTGATCTCCCAAGCAGACGAAAGCGCAAGAGAGAGCATCGAAGAGGTAACAGGTTATTATGCCAATTCAATTACCAGTATGACTAGGTTATTTCCTGTGAGGAAGGAAAATTCCTTCCCGAAGGTCGACAACCATGTTCTCACCAAGAACACCCAAAATGAAATAATTGGAGATCGAAAAAGGGTCGGCATCGTTTACCGCAAGGGAACTTGATTTTGTTTCAAAGACAGAGTCAGTTATCTAAAATTCCACTAAGAAACAGTTTACCCAGCCTCAATATTTCGGGGACATGGAGATGAGCACTTGATCTAAATTAATGCTCCCACATTGGGGGGATCTTTTAAAAAAAAACAAACAAGAATATTACCCGACGTTTACACCTCACAACGACCCAGACATCAGGATACTGGATGACCAGGTTTTCATGAACATTAAGCGATCATATATGCATATGGTATCCTGTCAGACCCCAGTTATTCCCTGCATCAAAACCCTAGGATGGATAATTGACCACACATACGTCATTAAATCCATGGTTAATAATGAGGAGGGTGAATGTTATTGTGTCTTTCTTCCAAGAGAGGTACAAAAATACTACAAATGCAGAGACCCAAAAGAGAGACTGAATACAAAAATTTTGGTCAGGTTTTATGAGTTCCACGACACTGGCAGGTTACTAGCCTCATGGTGGAAAGAAGATAGGAAGTTCACAAACAGGAGAAATGTATGGTACAATAGGGTAAACCTCAAATATCCTCATATGTATTTGAAGGATTTAATCTGTCGATTATATGGGGAAAAGGATTGCTCAAAGTTTTCATAAGCATGGATTCCTTTAACATACATCATGTCAATCTTTTGGAGAAGTTTCAATTGGGGAGCCATCATTTCCAGGAAGTTGAGTATAAACATCTGACAGGACCAGACACCAAAAGATGGAGAAACATCAGTTTGTTACATGGAATCTTACCTTTTGGACGCAGTCTACGCGAGAAACATTTTTGCGGGTATGAATTTAAGCTGGCATGTTGTTGAGCTACCCGTGCATGTTTATTTCAACATTTTGTGGGAAAATAGGTACACAAAATTTTACGCCCTAATATGTGATGAGTTCATAGCTCGACTTCACTTCATTATATTTAGAAAAGAATTCTCAAGGCTTTCAACGGTGGCCAAAAAGATGATTTCCAAAGTGGGCCACTGGTATTTTGAAGAAATAAGCACTTATATCAAATTATTTGGGGCTACCGATGCACCACACCTACTCCCCGTTCAGGTCCTAGACTGTCTCGAAGTGGGATAAATATTTTAGCAAACCATCCTACAAGGATATAATGCCTCTTTGGTAAAGGATAAGAAGAGGGATTTCATACTCTATGGTTTTCATATCAGGTTTTACATGGTAAAAGACACTGCACAGGAAAAACAAGAGGGATTGACTCAAATTGAGTTTCGATCACCGACAAGCATTTTTCACAAGAATGATATAAAATGCCTGGTACTCCAACATGCATCGTATGTGTCCTAATGTTGGCCATATGCTCATGATAGACTTGAAGATGAGATATTTACCGAGGGATCCTAGGACTGGGAGGAAGTGCTCCATAGAAGGGATAACCCTAATATGACCAAATTCAAATCAATGACTATGGATGTACAAGTTGAGAAAATAGAGAACACGACTCAAGAATCCCTCACGGTAAGATAAGAAAACAAAGCATCAGAAGCGGGAAAGGCACGAAAAAGGGGGATATTGTTACTAGAAGCAGTCGAAAGAGCTATGCAAATATTAGGGGAAGACCACCCACTTAACCCTTTGATAGGACCCTTGAGGATTACCTCGACCAATAAAATTAATAATGAGGAAGAGATTAATGGCTCAAAGACAATTCCACCAGAGAAGATCACTGATCGAGAAAACCCAATCCCTATGTCACCACAGGTAAGATTGTCAGTGACTACTACATCCCAGCTAAGGTCCACGAGAACATCAAGTGGGATGGGTATGCCTACTTTCCTCATATATTTAATCATGATATATGACGATGAGGAAGGGTCTGAGGCCTTGCACATAACCCTGGTGCCTAATAGGAGACACTTATGGACTACTCATGGAATCTTTAGATGCATAAGACCTTCTTGTTGAGTAAGGAGGTGAGTGATTTCTATGAGTTCCGCAAGCACTTCTTGAATAACTAACTCTTTCACAATCATCTCTTCTTTCATGATACCTTTCTTCTTCCTCTTGTTTGAACCATTATTTGTTTGCCTTTGCAACTGATTTAAGATCTGCATCACTTAAGAATTTATCTAAGTGTTTTCTCTCATAAGTCTCTCATTTCCTGCTTTGTAGCTCTGCGATTCTATTTACAGGATTCTTACCATTTCTATCAATGTTTCTTGCTCCCTTCTACCCTTGTGTCCGTTGGATTCTATCTCTACATTACCAACTTTGATATTTTGACCTTTTTCCTCTTTATCATGGTTGGAATCTCCCTCTCCTTTTTCCATTTCTTTTTCTCCAGGTGGATATCAGTGGCCACCCACATATTCCACAAGCTTGAAAAACAGTTTTTTGTCTTAGAAGTTTTTCGACAATTTTTTGGGTTCCAAACTTACGGGGCAATTTTGAGGCCGTAAACGATGTTTTTTGGGGATTTTGGGCCCACTTGATCACTAAAGTAATTGACCTGGGCCAGTCGAAAATCATTCTTCTCGGTTAGACTTTTCCAATGGTGTATCGAGCACCTGAAATGAGGATCGTATGCAAAAGTTACGCCGCTAGGAAGTTGACGTATCAACTACCGCCATTGAGGGCCACAAACCTTTTGGATTTTCATCTTCTGGGGTTAGGGTTTTGGATTTTCCTTATGTTAAAAAGGCCCTTAGAACCTCATTGTAATAATCATCTTCTTGCAAATGCAAGTAGCCATCACATCTCTTCTTAGAGATAAGTTCCCACCATTCTAGCGAGACTTTAACTCTGTATTTTTATAGTCTTTATACATTTCTTTCATTAATAGAAATCATGTATTATTGTATATTTGTGAATATTTTTATATTTACAATATACCTATGTTATATTCTTGTCTCTCTTGCAATATCTTTTTATATTTCTGTGTTATATCTATGCTCTCATTTCATGTTGAAAATTACCCAGATCATCTTGAATACACATTATGAACTGATATGTTTAAACCCCTTAATTCTGCAAAATGTGTAAGTGACTATTTTGTTAGAATTAAAAATATGATAAACAAAATTTCCCAAACAATGCTACAGATCCTTTCAATTCATGAAGAATATATATATTAGTCTGCATCATATAACACTTCCATGGTATCCCTTAGCCGATACAGAATTCAATTCTTCATAGGCGCTTCCTTCAAACCACTTCCCCAGGTGACCATGGCTCAAAACCATGGGCTTACTCCTTCCTTAGCAGTTTTCTTTCTTCAAAATAAAAAATTTGGCCAGTAGCCCCCTTTTTGTCTTTAAAAACATTTTCGGGCACTAACCCTTTTTCATTCAACTCTCAATCACATGTGACCATGGTTATGACCCTAGGATTAGATGAAAAGTACTTATCTGGAGCTTCAGGACTTTGGGGCTCTGAAACTTCGGGCTTCAGGGGTTTCACCTTCATCACACTTCATTTTCCCCGAGATTTGAACTAGAGAACTTCCGAATAGACCCTTCTTCGAAGCTTCGGGGCTCTGGAACTTCGAAACTTCAGGCTTCGTAGGTTTCGTCTATACCACACATCATTCCCTCTAGACTTTGAACTGGTGAACTCCCGAAGAGGCTCTTCGGAGTATCATTACTCCGGTGCTCTAGAGCTTTGGACTTCGAAGGTTCTTACAACATCACACCTTGATTTCCTGAACGTTGAATTGATGAAGTTTTCTTGAGCTTCATGCTTCGGAGGTTCTTGCAACAACATACTTCCATATCCCTGAACATTGAATCTCCAAACTTCCAGAGTCTAATCAACAACTATGGATCAGGGGGTGATACATGGCGAAAATATGGAGATGACATGTGGCCCATTCTATAGGTGACATGTGTAAAGTTATAATTGGCACAAAATATCTGTGAAAAGAATGAAACAATATGACACTTGGCATGTATAAAGTGGGTCCATGTCGCCCTAGGTGATGTCATCATGCCATGTCACTCCGCCAACTCGGGACTTTGGGACTTTTTACTTCGGAGGATCTCTCACCAGAACACTTCAAAACTCCCAAACATCGAACTTTTGAATTCCTTAATAGGTGTCTCCCCAGATCTTCGAGACTCTGACACTCCAGAACTTCAAAATATGTCACACTAGAACATTTCAAAACATATAAATGTTGAGTTTCTGAACTCCATAACAAGTGCTCCTTGGAGATTCGGGACTCCGAAACTTCGGGAATTTAGAAATTTATGAACCAAAACACTTTTTACCCACAATCCTCCCAAAGGCTGAGTACCTGATAATCTACAGACATGTGTCCCCATCAATGGATGGTCCTGATTTACTCTGATACTTCAGAGCTTTGGGGCTTCGGGGAACTCTCAACAAAACACTACAAATTTCTCGAACGTCGAATTAGAGAATAATCGCTAATATTTGGACACGTGTCCCCAAACACGAATGGTCCAGATTTACTCCTGAGTTCGAGACTTCAAGATATTTTCTTCTTGGAATCTTAATGACTCATTCTCCCAGAGTTTTGAACCTCCGAACTACCGTGATATCTACGACTCACACTCATTCATGGGAAGATCTAATGGCTGGGATCTGATATTCTCCACTGTGCTTCACCTCCTGATCAGTTCTTGATCCAACAACCCAAATCTATCATTGGAAAAATCCAATGGTCAAGTACTCCTCTCAGTGATCTATGACATAGATTCACTCCAGAACTTTGAATTTTCAGGGAGTTTTCCTCTTTTATGAAAAAGAACTTAAAATATTCGGAGTGGTGAGGCTCAAAGGACTTCGATGCTTAACCACCATGCTTCTTTTCCATATCTGATGACTATGAAGGACTCATACCTTTTCAAACAGATCTAATGGCCTAGGTCAAATCGTTTTGGCCCCAAATCAACGGCCATTGTGGTTTCCCAAACCGCTACACCTCTTGAGATTTCAAACACATTTAAGGTGTGTTCTCAATGATTTCTTGGCACTCATGGATGCTCTATAACCCGAAATTTGGCCATTTTGACAATGATTCTTTGTTAACATTTTGATTCAATTTCCACTTACACAGCCCATCCAAGATTAGTGTTTAAAACTAGAGCTCTGATATTGATCTGTAATGTACCCAACCACCCACAGGTCGGGCACACTAACTTCAAGTCCCCTACTGGAATAATTTGACCTCTGGTCTAACTTTAAATAAAAAGGATACATGAAATATTCACATGCATTGATCAAGATTCAAGATAAACATAAAAAAAAATGAACCATATGACATGCACAACAATAACCAACAAGCATGCATATTATAGATGAAAAATTCATAAATAATTAAATACACAACGGAAATAAAGATACATAGGTAAATAACCATAACAGAGAGAACTTATCTTTTCTAAAACAAAACACCAACTCGCACAAGACCAAGGATGTTTCAGCAAATCATAGACACTATTGTTTCAAGTCTAAATAGTAATGTCACCCCCGAGCTAGGGCTATGAATCCACAATGATGATTCCAGAGTGTCACTCGACTTCCCAAACTAGTTATCACTCAAGCTCTCACATGATTCCTAGCACCCACACCAATCCAAGTACCCATCTCTCTTCTACCCAACCTGCAAAACCAAAGAGAATGGACCCCCCTTTCTCTGCCACACAGTCCCTTAGGTTGTCCATATCCTTCCAGGGCTCCATTGCAACCAATCTAGAATCTCCATGCTGCGAATCTCAGGACTCGTAGCTCTGAGAAAGATTGGGCACACACCAAAGCATCTCAGACATGTCGGTCTTGATTCATGGTTGGATTACACCAACGGTCTCTAAAACCAACCATACCATGGTTGTTCTCCAACATATCATTTTCCTTTCCCAAGCCAAGATACGAATGAGGAAATACAAGTGGGTGAAAGAATAAATGGAGTCAAATCTTAACGAAAGGTGTGAACAGTGAGAAATTAGGTTAATGAGTGCATGAACAAAAAATGCGTGAATGAATGAATAAGTCAGAATAATAGCAAGAACGAGAACGGGAGTGAGAAACCATAATTGTATGCAACTCCTTTGCATATGAAACAACTAAACCTCTAAACTATGGGACCATCAAGCCAAATTTTGAATAATAAAAAACAAAAGTGCCATGGATTTATCAACAAGACTTGCAACATCTAACACTGAATATGAAAACAGAATCATGCAGAGCACAAAAACCTGTGGTCGCAACCCTTCAACCACTCAATCAATAAAACCCACTCTGAGTCAAACAGAAAAAACTTTCTTTTAAACCCTTGTTCATCGAACACTATACATGAGGACGTGGAGTCTCAAACCCAAATGAATAAAAAAACCCATGGATGGAAATGAAATTCTTTTGCATATGATAATGAAAAAAAAGTAACATCGTGAGCTACACGACCATCAAGCTGAAATCTTGGATGGTAAACAACATAACAAGTCAAGATATATATTCCCAAAACAGATATAGTAAATGAAATAAAAATTGCACAGATCTTCAACAACCAGCACCTGCAACCCTTCGTTAACATGATTTTACTTCAACTATTTGGGCCCATACATTCTCATCTAACTAGGAACGTTGTATTTCAAATTTCCAAATGCAGATATCAAAACATAAAAGAAATTTAATTAACAAGCACAACACATCATTCAGAGAGCCATGAATGAAGTATTAATCAAGGAACAACGTTAGATGAAATGGACTCAAAACCTTGGTACTCGAAGTTGTGTTATACTTATTTTCCTTCAAATCAATTACAGTAGTTACATCCCAGTGATCAAAACCTTCTTCATGTTGATACTGAGAGGGGGGTGAATCAGTATCAAGTAAAATTTAAAACCTTTTTCAACATTTACTTAAACTATTCAACTATATCCAATGAGTAATGAACAATAGTATAAGAGTTACACCAATACACCCATAATACACCATGCACAATATATGAGAAATAATCAATAGTTTATTGTTCAGTGGAAGTAATGACTTCCAAAGGTAGCTACAGATTCCAAATGTAAAGGGAGGGATAAACCTCCAAGAGGAAGATACAATCCTCCAATATCAAGAGATATTTGAACTCTCCATTCTTGCACCTTCCTTCCACCCAATAATATATGAGAGATAATAAAACTTTACATTAAATCATCACCATCAACCAATCATCACATAGAACCTGATAATGCTTCCTGAGACTTCTTAAATTTCTGAAATTCTTCAATTCTTGGAGTACTCTGATCCTGTATATAATATTACTCAATGTATTCTCTAAAACGCCTCCAATTTTCACTCCTTGAATCCTCCCCAAAAAGAGGTTATAGAGAGAATGGTAGACTTTATTCAATTCTGGTCTGTTCAGAAGACCCAATTTGTACAGCATGCCCCGCACTCAATATTTAACATCTGATTCTGAAACTCACACACAAGAAACTACAGTCCGTAATATTTCCAATGGAAGTGGTCCCATTTCATTTGGATTCTGTATGAAAAAGTTATGACTATTTTACCCGGAACGCATGTTTATTGACTAGCTTCAGGACTGGTCACAAACCCTATCTTCCATAGAGTGTATCTCCATAATTATAGTGAATCAAGAGATGAAATTTTTACCAATGGTACCTTGATATGTCTTCTCAATACCATAGCGATTTCACCATATGAATCGTTCTATAAAAATAGTTATAGAAAAAATGGTAAGATGACCTAAAAATAACATACCTTATAACATATCACCAAAAGACTTCATCCTCCTTTGAAATCCGGCCTTCTTATCTTCTTATTACCTCTAAAATTCGACTTGTATCAAATGAATGTATAATGATATTTATTTATACCATTTATGTCACTTCCTTTTAACATTAGGGATGACCTGACACTTTCTTATTTTGTAATTATTTTCTTTAATTATCTTCAGGGCCTACATGTACAATTCACTTTGTCATCTTCAAAAATGCATTTCTCCTCAACCATGAGGATCCATGTGACATGCCACATACCACCGAAAACAACATGATGTATAATATCCATCCATGGGTTTTGTATCTGCATGTGCATTTTCCTTCATGTCTAAATACCTTCATCAATCTTGCGGTCCAAAACCCATGACTAGGGTTGACATCAATGACAACAACCAATCTTCCAACAACCTCCCCCTTTGTCATTGATGGCAACACTCATGCTCCCCCTATTATC
>ML789920.1:400695-420045 GCA_009831015.1 Picea engelmannii | reverse complement strand
TCAACTTCACAAGTGTGCTACAACAGAAGTAAGGCTCAAGGCTCCTGCTTAAACAGAAAGGAACTAAGTGCCTTGGTTTCTGTTAGATAGAGTTTATTGTTTTCTGCATTATTGTTTTCATGAAAGAGTGTTAGTACTGAGTCCCTGTTTGAGAGTAAGGGTCCTATTCTCTGATTGCAAGACAGTTGTTCTTACCCATTGCAATGTTATTTTAAAATGTAATCCAGGATTCTTAATTTGAACTATAAAGAATTGCAATAGGGAGATTGCTTTCCTGTGATTTGATCCAGAGCTTCAGTTCATTCCAGCAAGTATARATAGAATAATTTTCTTTACTACAACACTAAGTGCTTTTGAAATTGAGCATATATAGTGCGTGGCTACCTTTGAAACAAAAGACTTCCCTGGGTTGATAATTTATGTTTCACTTGGTTGTTTAAAATTAATTAAGCAATTATAGTGACCAACACCTGTGACAATATGTTCCTTTCCATCAAGATCTTCATCATCTCTCTGAGCTCCATGACAGCCTCTCTGAGATCTTCATTTTCGGCAGGAACACATTCATGACTTTCTGCATGAGCCATGCTTAGTGAATGTCTCCCTGAAACTTGCGGTGAATGAATATGCTTCCTCCTTGTCGGATGAGAACTTGGATCCACACATTGACCTTCTCCTCTTGTGAGTTTCAACCTTGTGAGCATCACAAACAAAAATTGCAAACAATCAAGTCCTCAAAAACCAGTGCTCTGATACCAACTTGATCTAAAAATGAAGAAGACTTGAAATACTTGAAATTATTTGCAATGTAAATGTTATGTGTTTAAGGCAAAAGGATCATTTTGCAACACATAGATTAAAGTATTACTTATGTAAAATACTCATAGATAGCAACATAATCAATGAACATAAGCACATAAACACAAAAATTGATAAAGGAGTTCACCCCTCTCTTGGGCTACATCTCCTGGTCCAGCTTCCAATGGATCATTATTATTAATTGCTCAAAGTGATAAAAAACATGTCTTACAATGCTCAAACTGAAAAATCGACTGCTCCAATGGCTTTAGAGCATCCAAAAACCCCTATCTGGGCTCTTTCGGCACCTCAATCGGTCGAAAAACGAAGAAGTTAGGCCTCCTGGAAGTCTTCCCCTTCTAGCTTGCTGTCTCTGCATCTACAAATTGCACCCTTGTTGTTTGAACCTGGCTCACATGAAAATTTAAGCGTGAAAACCCAGCACTGGGCGCAACCATGCCAATAGTGCAAATTGTAGGATGGTTAAGGGTGCGCCAGCCCCTAACCGCTTAGGCACCTGGGCGTATGGGTCATATGACCTCGCGCTATAAACAAGAAGTGGTTAGAACCATTTAACTGTTTAACTTCCCCACACTCCATACATGGTCACATGGAAACCCATGTGATCGAGTTCTGCGCCCATGTGAAATGGGGCCACACATTATATAACCGCGCGACTTTCCATGTGTTAACTTCCCGCGCGTTCTTTACACAAATGTATGGTTATAATAATACAACATTGTCGTGGGGCTTTGGTTTAGCACCAATATATGGTCACATATTTTATCCACAAGACCGCGGGTCGGGGCTAAGCCCCGACCCGTCCCCCCGGCCATTCAATACATAATGCGAATTCAAATAATTTAAAACACACTTATGTATCAAGGAACAAATAGCGGTGTAATGGTCAGGCGGATGTTTGTAAAGGTTTATGCGGTGGGGAGGTCCGGGGGTCGAACCCCACGGACTCCAATATATTTTTCATATAACAATCAACCAATATAAAGGTGCCACGTGGCAGCCCTTGATTGGTCTACATGGCAGCCCTTGATTGGGCCACGTGGCATCAAACCACCAATCATAGGATGACACATGTCAACACATCATTTGCCTCCAACAACCAACTAGATTCTACCATGTCATCGGATGCCACATCATCATATGGTATGTACGGCCCTACCACGTCATCCCATATGGACTGTACGGACTGTACAGTCAGCACCAAAATTTTTACCTGTTTGACTTGACGAACATATCGCTATATCTCTCTCTCCCGATGTTCGTTTGAGACGAAACAAGTTGCGTTGGGTTCGCAACGATGTGGTCTACGCTCTCGTCCAGTTTGAAGTGATTCCGAGCACTTTGAATTTTTGAGCAAAATTTGATCCCCTGATCAATGCCTCACATGGTTGATGAAGATCGTGTTGGTATTGGTTGATAAATTGATCTTATGAAGGGTTGATTCCTCATGTTACTACAGCCTATTCTATTCATTAATGTCATTATTGTTTGTTCTTATCGCACCTACATAACAAACATGTTGTGAAATTATGTGAAAGGAAAAATACTATAACAATTGCGAAAAGGGAACTAGTTCTGCAATACCACATGCGAATAATTTGAAGGAAATGAGAAACAATTGCTAGGGGAATATTTTAGAGCTATCCTTGTTGGATTACTGAGAGGTGGGGTGAATTAGTAATAGATAAATTTAATCCTTTTTAACCATATAATCCAAGTGTTATATCAATGAATCATTATCATCCAATAATTGCAGAGTAAATAAGTAATGAACAAATGAACAATCATACACATACACAGTACACCAGTGTTGTACGTGGAAACCCAAAGCAGGATAAAACCACATAGTGCTTTTTCTTATATGTATTGAAGAATTACATTCATTGGAAGAACCAACTTCCTTTGTTTTCTAGTTGCAACTGGAAGGACGCTCCAACCCCCTAGTTTCTCAGGCTACAACCTGAGGGAAGCTCCAACTCCCCAATTCTCTGGCTACAACCAAAAGGAGGCTACAACCCCCTATGTTCTTTAGATACAACTAGAAGGTGGCTACAACCACCTTTCTTTGCCCCATCCAACAACCCTGAAGTAGAATTAGAATGATGGAAGCATTGTCACACTATCACTATGAGATATACCACTGTAAACCTGTACCAATAAACCTGAACCATGCATCAACATGTACCTAAACTTGTAATCAACCTTTACCATAAACAATTGCATCAACCATGCACCAACCTGTACCAAACAACCTGTAATCAACCTATACCATGAACAAGTGCATCAACCATGCACCAACATGTACCATGAACAAGTGCATCAACCATGCACCAACCTATACCAAACAACTTGTAATCAATCTGTACCATGAAGAAGTGCAACCAACCATGTACCAAGTATGTACCAATCATGTATCAACTACTAATCAACTATGAATCATCAATATGTACCAACATCATCAACTATACACCTCATGTATGTACCAACTCATCAACTACTTGTCTCAACCATGTAGCCAACTTGTACCTCAACCAAAATCCCTCATCCATTTCATCATAAAAATATGATTTGTAACTCTATAATAGACCTGGTGTATATGATCACATACCTACAAATATTCCTTAACTTTAACAACAGGAGACTAGCATTTTCATCAACCATTTCTTTAGTCTCACAAGACTAGTTTTGGATTAGTCAACAACCCTAACTTGAAATAATCATAACTTTGTACCTGTAATGAATAAATATATGAAATTGATACACAATGTTCTTCAGTGTGTTTTATACAATTCCTACAGGTTTCACTACTTGGAACCTCTCAAAAAAGGAGTTATGGTAAAAATGGCACACCTTGTTGAATTCTAGCATATTCTAGAGAGCGACCTTGTAGAGCGTGCCCCGCACTAAATATTTTTTGAATTTATATAAAAATGTTACACAACATACTACAGAATGTAATATAGCCAAAAAATTGTGTCTTACTAAATTTGGATCTGTTATGAAGAAGTTATGACATTTTTATCCGAAACACTTGTTTTTGACTAGTTTCAGGACTAGCAACAAACCCTATTTTCCACAGAGTGTAACTCCGAAAATACAATGACCCAGAAGATGAATTGTTTAACACGGATACTTGGATATGTTCCCTCAATGGCATAGAAATTTCACAGTTTGAATCATTCTAGAAAACAATTTATTACAAAAATGGTGAGATGACCTGGAAAAAAAAAACATACCTTAGAAAGCATCATTAAAAGAATTTATCCTTCCTTGAATTCTGGCCTTCTCTTCTTCACTTTCCTAAGAAATTAGGCTTATATATCCTTTGGTTACCTCAGACACCTATAGTTATTCAATATTTTCAAGTGTATCTTAAATGAGAGAGTCTTGCCTCTAATTTATACTCTCCAAGTAGCTACCTTAAAAACATCTTCTAGGTCACTTTGTCCACTTTCCTTATTTTAGGGTTAACCCACTTCTAATTTCTCCATTAAATTTATTATTGGATTAATTTTTTACGTATTCACTTTGAATTATAGTACACTCATCACTTCACTTTATTATTTACCTTTTAAAATCTCTTAAACCACTTTGACTACTTTGACCTTTTGGGGCTTCTAGATGACATATGAGTGTCCTCCAACTTCGTAAGGCCATAACTATCAAACCGTGAGGAGTTATGTGAGTTTTCACATACCACCGGAAATGGCATGACAAGTACTATCCATCTAGGATATTTTCACTAAAAAATTCATTGGTGTTAATCTCACTATTCCACAAATAAGCATGGGTTCTCTAACCATACTTCTAGGATAACTCAATCCGCAAAACGTCTTCCTGTGAGGGATTTCACCATAAGGGGACCACTTTGGAGTTAATCCATTTCTACTTATTATAAACCATGAAAAGGAAATAACAAATCATATTTACATCAAAAAATATTGGTTCCATTACCCAACCTTTGTGTTACGGGGCTTTCTTCAAAGGTTGACATCAATGACAACCAACCTTAATCAACAATCTCCCCCTTTGGCATTGATGGCAACAGTTTGATGCAATACTGAAATCATATCACTCATGCTCCCCTTGGAACCATGCCTCTATCCTCTGCATATGATAAATCTCTACCCCTTTTTCATCAATGGCAAAGGTATCTTTCCATCTGGGGTTGCCCCCCCTGACTGAACTGTCCTCTTATGGTGCTTCCTCGTGTAAATCTAAGACACATAAGATAAGCATTCAAAAATCATTCATTTTGGAGTAGAAGTAACTCCAAGTCTCTGGAAAATATATTCAAAGGATTCCCATGGAAGTGGTTTTGTGAAGATGTTTGCCACTTGTTATTTTGTGCCCACATACTCAACTCTGATGTTCTTTTCTGCAACCTGCTCCCATATAAATTGATACTTTATTGGATTGTGCTTCATCTTGGAGTGCATCACCGGGTTCTTCGAGATACTGATGGAGCTTGTATTATCACAATAGATTGGAATGGGCTCATCATACTCAACCTGTATATCTGTCAGAGTTTGTTTCATCCAAAGAACCTATGTACAACATGATGTTGCCACAATATACTTTGCCTCGGTTGTACATAAGGATACTCATAATTGTTTCTTGCTTAGCCACGATACTACACAATCACCCAAGTAGAATGTTGCTCCATTGGTACTTTTTCAGTCATCAATACAACCTGCCCAATCTTCATATGTGTAGGCAATAAGTGATAGATCCTTTTCTTTTGGATACCATAATCCAAACTCTAATGTTCCTTTGAGATATCTAAAAATCCTCTTCACTGCTAGTACATGTGATTCCTTTGGTGCTTCTTGAAACCGTGCCACCTGTCCAACTGCCTGCATTACATATGGTATGGATGTTGTCACATATAGTAGGCTACCAATCATTGACATGTATTTCCTCTGATCTATAGACTTCGAGTAATCATCTTTTCTCAACTTGCAACTGGTTTTCATAGGAGTGATAACTGGTTTGCAATCTTCCATTTTGAACCTCTTCAACATTTCTCTGATATAATTGGTTTGATAAATAAAAATTCCTTGGTTTCTTTGACGTATCTAAAGTCCCAGAAAGAAGGATAGCTCTCCAAGTAATGACATTTCAAATTCTTTCTACGTATCTTTTGCAAATTTCTAGCTTAACATGTCATCATCACTACCAAAAATAATATCATCAACATAAACTTCAATTAATAAAATATTACCTTGACTTACCTTGATTTAGAGGTTGTTGTCTGCACTTCCTTTTCTGAACCCTTCCTGCTACAGATACTTATCCATTCTAGAGTACCATGCTCTAGGGGCTTGTTTTAGACCATACAAGGCCTTCTTTAATTTACACAGATAATCTGTGTTCTCTGACAACTAAAATCCTTTTGGTTGTTCAATGTAGATTTCTTCTTCAAGTTTCCCATTCAGAAAAACTGATTTTACGTCCATATGATATACTTTAACCTTTTTGGAGCATGCATAGGCTAAAATCAAACAAATTTCTTCCATTCTGGCAACTAGGGAAAATGTATCTTCAAAGTCAATTCGTTCAATCTGTGCATATCATTTTCATCTTCTGCTTCTTATTTGGAAGGATGTTCCATTGATTCATTTTCTTCTTCCTTTGATTCTGGTCTGCCTGTTTCATTAATTGTTACATTGATTCTTTCCACAATTTTGTTCAATCTCAGACTGTAACACTTGTACGCTTTCCCTGTACTTGAGTAACCAACAAGTACTCCTTTGTCCACACGAGAGTCAAACTTTCCCATTATGCCATCTTCTCTTTTGATGTAGCATTTTCTTCCAAAAACTCTGAAGTGCTTCACATTTGTTGGTCTTCCTTTCCATAGATCGTAAGGTCTTTTGTCAATGTTGTTTCTGAGCATTACTCTATTTTCAATGTGAACTGTTGTATGCACTGCATGTGTCCAAAAACTATTTGTCAATTCGTAATCCATTAGCATTGTTTGATCCATTTCCTGTGTAATTATCATCCATTACGATAATGTTCCTTTGTCTTTGAACCACTCTCTGAACCAATCTATGAATCCATTATCTCATCCACTATCATATATCTATCCAAACCTGCTCAGTGTTCTTACGAATCCATCTCTATCCATATTGTCCAAGACTCTACTTGCGCAACTGTCCATAATGCTAATCCATTTATCATTATACTATCATGAAGTCTTGATTAATCTATCAAACTGTACTTCTACTAACTGATTGCTCTAAATTTGTCTTCTCAAACTCTGCAAGCTACTCAAAGGATGGTTCTTTGGTCTATCACATCTATCCCATAGACTCCCTCTATCTAATATTCATATTACTTGGGAGTCTCTAAGTCGTATGGCTCAGAAAAATTTATGCTTTGATGTGTATTCATCATCATTTTCATTGGTAGATTCATTATCTCTTTGAGCTCTGACTTCTTTATTTTTGTCTGTGGATTCATATTTCACTACAATGCCTCAAAGTACAATCTCTTGAACCTGTTCCTTATTTACTTCCCCTTCCTTTCTTTCAGTTATTTTCCAAACCTTTCTGTATTTGACATCTTTCTTTTTCTCTGTAGAATTTTCTTCATCTTGTTTTATTTCCAATCTTGCGATCTCTGGTACCTGGTCTTTGTTCACTTGTTCTTCTTGTTTTCTTATCCATACTTTATTATATCTGATATCAATATTATCTTTCATGGAATTATCGATCATGCTTCTAAAATCATTGTCTATGTATCCATAGTTATGACATTTGTAACACTCAATGTTACATGCAACCACATAGGCACTTCTTGCTTGAACATTTATTTTATAATCCTTGCAATCTGCAACCTTATGTCCAAAGTTAGTACAATAAAAACAATGACCATAAAATAAATTTGGATACCTGGGAGTAAATGATATTCTTTGTGGTGCAGTCCTTCTGAACTTTTGTCTTGATTAATCATGATTGAAGCTTCTTTGTGTCTTGAACATGGATGGTCTTCTTGAAAATGTATCTTCAATAGTTTTCTTATATTTTGGTTGACCATGATTCCTCCCTTTGAGTACTTCTTCATAACTCTTTCTATTTTCTTCATTCTTCTTTTCTACCAACCTAGAGTTCTTCTCTTCATTCTTTATAATTGATGTGGATGTTTTTGTCTCTTCAACATTCTTGTTGAGCTTGACTATTTTACTTCTCAATGTGGCAACTTCTACTTCAAGCTTCTCAACCTCTTCTTCTTTCTTCATTATCTAAGACTTCATGACTTCTTATGTTCTTTTCGCTTCTTCAAGCTGAATTTTAATGTGATTATTTCTTCTTCTTGACCAAACTCTTCCTCAAGCTGGTTTAGATCATTATTTCTTTCCTTAAGATGATCATTCAATATCTTCTCTCTCATTTATGCTTCTTCCTTCTGTGTTGCTATGTTGGTTTCCAAATACTACTTTTGATATTCAATATTTTCTTAGATCTTTTTGGCTTCTTCTAGATGAGTTCTTAAGTTCTCGATGACCTGTTGGGCTTCTTAAAAAATGTGAACACTTTCCTTTTGTTTCATGAATTGTTTCTTGAGTGAATTGTTTTCTTCTCTTAGTTCATCTAAAGAACTAATCAATTCTTCTTCATAATTGTCTTCCTTTTCAATTATTTTTTCTGTCTCATTTCCTTCATGGCATTCTATTTCAAGATGTCCACGTTTTTCACAATTAACACAAGACAACATACCTATGGTGATTATGTACTCTTCATCTTTTGAATCTTCTTGACATGGTGAACATAATTATTCTTGATTTGTATCTGCATCTTCTTTGACATTTTATGAATCTGTGATGGGTGAAGCATATATTTCATGTAACTTATCCCAGAGTTTTTTTGTTGATGAACATTTACCAACCTTTTCTCTTACCGGATTAGGTAATCCTTCCCAAATGAAATCCATTGTTATTTTTCTATTCTTCCTCAATTCCTTCTTGGTTGCAGTCTTTTCCCTTTTTGAAGTATCATATCCTGTAACAACTGATAGCCTAATATAATTTCCATGTGCCTGTAAAAATACTTTCATCCTTATGCTCCACATCTCATACTTAAAACCATTAAGACCATTAAACATTGGTACTCCATTCTTGGAATAATCCATGATCTCCTTCCAGTGGTTAAATTGTTTCCTTAAGGAACCGTCTCTGAAACCAATTGTTGGATTACTGAGAAGGGGTTGAATCAGTAATAGAGCAATTTAATCATTTTTAACCATATAATCCAAGTGTTATATCAATGAAGCATTATCATCCAATAACTGCAGAGTAAAAAAGTAATGAACAAATGAACATTCATACCCATACATAGTACACCAGTGTTTTACGTGGAAACCCAAAGAGGGAGAAAACCATGGAGTGATTTTTCTTATATGTATTGAAGAATTAAATTCATTGGAAGCACCACTTTCCTTTGTTTTCCAACTGCAACTGGAAGGACGCTCCAAACCCCTAGTTTCTCAGGCTACAACATGAGGGAAGCTCCAACTCCCCAATTCTCTGGCTACAACCAAAGGAGGCTACAACCCCCTATTTTCTCCGGATACAACTGGAAGGTGGCTACAACCACTTGTCCTTGCCTCGTCCAACCTCCCTGAAGTAGAATTAGAATGATGGAATCACTATCACACTATCACTATCAGATATATCGTTGTAAACTTGTACCAATAAACCTGAACCATGCATCAACCATGCATCAACCTATACCTCAACTTGTAATCAACCTTTACCATAAAAAAGTGCATCAACCATGCACCAACCTGTACCAATCAACCTATAATCAACCTATACCATGAACAAGTGCATCAACCATGCACTAACCTGTACCATGAACAAGTGCATCAACCATGCACCAACCTATACCAAACAACCTGTAATCAACCTGTACCATGAACAAGTGCAAGAAACCATGTACCAAGTATGTACCAATCATGTTTCAACTACTCATAAACTATGAATCATCAATATGTACCAACATCATCAACTATACACCCCATGTATGTGCCAACTCATTAACTACTTGTCTCAACCATGTACCCAACTTGTACCTCAACCAAAATCCCCCATCAATTTCATCATCCAAATATGATTTGTAACTCTGTAATAGAACTGATGTATATGATCACATACCTGCAAACCTTCCTTAACTTTAACAACAAGAGACTAGAATTTTCATCAAATGTTTATTTAGTCTCACAAGACTAGTTTTGGATTATTCAACAACCCTAACTTGAAATAATCATAAATTTGTACCTATAATGAATAAATATCTGAAACGGATACACAATTTTCTTGAGTGTGTTTTATGCAATTCCTCTAGGTTTCACTACTTGGAACCTCTCACACCTTGCTGAATTCTAGCTTATTCTAGAGAGCGACCTTGTAGAGCATGCCCCGCATGGAATATTTGTTGAATTGATTTGAAAATATTACACAGAATACTAAGGAATGTACTCTAGCAAACACATTTGGTCTTACTAAATTTGCATATGATATGAAGAATTTATGACGTTTTTACCCAAAACACTTGTTTTTGACTAGTTTTAGGACTAGCCACAAACCCTATTTTCCACGGAGTGTAAATCCAAAAATACAATGACCCACAAGCTCAATATTTTACCACAGTTACTTGGATATGTTCCCTCAATGGCATAGAAATTTCACGGTCTGAATCATTAGAAAAAAAAATTATTGTGAAAATGGTGAGATGACCTGAAAAAAAAAAAAAAAAAAACATACCTTAGAAAGCATCATCAAAAGAATTTAACCTTCCTTGAATTTAACCTTCTTTTCTTCACTTTCCTCAAAAATTCGGCCGATATATATTTTGGTTACCTCGAAAAATGATAGGTATTCAATATTCTTAAGTGTATCTTAAATGAGAGAGCCTTGCCTCTTATTTATACTCTCCAAGTAGCTTCCTTAAAAACATCTTCTAGGTCACTTTGCCCACTTTCCTTATTTTAGGGTTAACCCACTTCTAATTTCTCCAATAAATTTATTATTGAACTAATTTATTTTGTATTCACTTTGAATTATAGTACACTCATCACTTAACTTTATTATTTAACTTTTAAAATCTCTTAAACCACTTTGACTACTTTGACCTTTTGGGGCTTCTAGATGACATATGAGGGTCCTCCAACTTCGTAAGGCCATAACTCTCAAACCGTGAGGAGTTATGTGATGTTCCACATACCACCGGAAATGGTATGACAAGAACTATCTATCTAGGATAGTTTCACTAAAAAATTCACTGGTGTTCATCTCATTATTCCACAAATAAGCATGGGTTCTCTAACCATACTTCTAGGATAACTCAATCTACAAAGCGTCTTCCCGTGAGGGCTTTCACCATAAGGGAACCACTTTGGAGTTCATCCATTTCTACTTATTATCAACCATGACAATACAATAACGATTCATCTTTACATAAAACTATCTTGGGTCTATTACCCAACCTTTTTTCTATGGGGCTTTCTGCAAGGGTTGACATCAATGAGAACCAACCTTAATCAAGAATCCTAACTATACTACATGCATGAAAAGACTTGATGATTATTGCTACACCCTAGCTAACAAGTAAATGATTATGAAATTGTGATTGAATCACATGTTAATATGCATATGGTTGGAATGTGGTGGTGCATTTTTCAAGGTGGTGAACGTTGATGGTTAGGAAATTTTGTTTGAGTTATATGATGTGAAATGGGATATGGTGATCGCGTTGCTGGCTTTTAATGTGGTGATGGTTTCGATAAATGTTTGATTAGTCGTGTTAATGGAGAATTTGTTGGCATGTACTGTTGATTTAATGAGATGTGGGTGGAGGCGACCTGCACTTATTGCACATCACCTTTACTCTTCCCATTGGTCGCCACCCTAGTCGGGATATTGTTGCTATGTCATGTCTGAAATTTTAGTAGGGAGGAACCACTCGGCTAGCTCTCGCTTTAAGGAATTCGATTACATGTATGTATTTTTTGGCCATTCGTAATTTTTCTTTGGTTATGAAATGGTTACTGGATCAGGTGTATGGATTTGTGCTTTCCTAAGTGCTGAAATTGTGTCGAATTTGGGTTCTAGAAATGAATAGAGAATGGTTCTTCCTGTAACATTTTTGAGTTCGTAGAGGTTATTGGTTTTCCTGGGTGATAGTTCTTTGTTATCACTATTTTTTTGTTGGAGGGTTTTTTTTGTTTAGATTTGGGTGGATAGCTATCTTCACACACCATCACTAATCCAGTCTCTATCTATCATGGGTTTAATGGTTGAAGGTTTTATGTGTCACCATGTTGTGTTTCAACTATGCATTGGTTGTTTCCACTTCTAAAGGTCACGAATTGAATGTTCTGTTCTTAACTAGGCCGTGTCTTCACCTCAATACTATGGTAGTTTGGATGAAGAACATGAGGGTTATACCCTGTGTGCATTAAATAAATTTCCCAGCTGAATGAGAGCCTCACCCTTTTTGTTTCCCCCCTACCATGGATTGTTACCTATCCACAAATGAATCATGTATCTCTCTCTGTGCACACCCTTGGAATTGAAAGTTCCACCATTACGAGGAGCTGGATCCATTCCCTGGTGTTGGTTACAGAGTAGACCCTTAACTCTCTAGTCTTGAATTTTGTAAAGAAGATTGTCATGCCTGTCAAGTTTCTACGGTTATCATGGATCGAATGTATGGTCAATTACTTGTGAATACGAATTCCCCTAGTTGGTCATATGGCAGGCCTATTGTTTTAGAATTTAGTTACTGCATATGTGATAATAAGGATAAAACCTTCATTGCCAAATTCACTTTCAAAGGATACAACCACCCTCCATATGTTAATAACTCAGTATTATTAATGGAGAAGGCCTCTACCCCGATTTGATTCGATGCGAGGGTACGTGAAGTTGCCACAACTTGTTGGATTGATTGATTTTTTATGACAGTGGCGGATTTTTGGTTGATATACAATCACTAGTATTTGCACTTATGATGATTTGGATGATGGTTGGAATTGGTTATGAATGCCTGGTGTTGTTCATGCATGTTGTGTTATGTGTATGGTGCTTTCCAAGATAAAATAATGGGCATGGAAACTATGGTTTTTCTTTGGGTCCCAATGACTATTGAACTGGATGACTATAGAAAGTATATCCCCTGCATCGTTGTGTGTGTTAGTTGAATAATCCTAAGTGTGCATAGCATGTTCGATCATAGTGTGACTAAATCGAAGAAATCTTATATTAAATTGATAGCTCAGCCTGATATTTTCAATTATTACCATGACTATGTGTTTGTTGTGCTAAGTGGAAATGTTGCACCATGGAGTTTTGTTAGTTGCGCACTGTGTGTGGTATGGATAGCTTGTTTCTCATACTCAAGGATACCCATAGATTTTTAAGCATGTTATTTATTAAAATAGACCACTGGTTAAAGCAGGCATGTTGCTGATGATGGTTGTGTTGGATAGGTGGCCTAACTTTTAAATCAAATTGAATTGTTTTCTTTTATAGTGGTAGAACTACATTGTCTGGGCAAATTATCCTGTGCATAGCTTGTGTCTAAATGGTGGTTGTCGGTTGTATGATTAATTGTCATTTTAGGCATGGCAATTTGGTCTTGATTTTTTTGGTTACTGCATATATATTTTAACGAATATCATTGCATTTTGATGGGCTCTATTGTAGTAATAGTGACTTCATTATTATTTTGTGAACTTGAATTTTGAGTATAGTTGTGGATTGAAGAAATGCATGGGAAGTGGTTGATTTTGATAGTTACAGATTGGAAATGGGTATTGTTCATAAATTATTATAAAATGCAGATTGTGTGAATGAAGAGAACATAACCTCTTGAAAATTTTATAATATGCTCGTTTTTTTTTGATGGAATTGTGTGGGACATTTGATTTTGAACAATGAACTTGTTAAATACACAGAAATTATTATTTAGTCAAGTGATTGATGGTTGATGCATCTCCTTTCACAGAATGTTTTATGGATCACTTAATTAATTCCATGAAGAGTAATCGTCCTTCTTCCCTTCCATTATTTCACTTTCCACTAATTACAAACCTCGTCACCTCCCATATTCCTTTTTCACTCCCTATTCTGAGATTGATTACAGTCAAGAGAATTTCCTTGTTAAAATGGATGAAAGTGGCAGTGTCTTGTGTGGATTGCAGTGAGGTTTTATCGGTTTTCTTTATAATTGATTGTTGTTGTCATTGAGAAGTGACCATGCTTATCCCCTTTCATTATATAATTTTTTCGCTCAATACAAACCCCTCACATATCCCAGAACCCTGTTTTACCCCACTGCTCGTTGATTAATAGTAAAACAATTTGTATGGATTGGATTTCATGAGTCTGATACATTCTGAGACAAATCTATTTAATATTTTTAAGAGACATCATGTATGGTTATTTAAAATACTATTTTCTAATCGATCATGCATGAAGGATGAGTTTTTTCTGTCGAGGAAGCCATGGCTGAGGAAACAGAGGTAGAAGTAACTAGAATTGAGGCCCAAGAAGGCCCAGGTTCTCCATGCATTTTGACGTTGATTAAGGAGAGCTTGGCCAATTGTTTCATGCCGAATTCATTAAATTGACTGGGCAGGTAATAGTCCAACTGAGGCCAGGCCTCCCTTCCAAGCCCCACAAGCCCCAGGTATCCATGTACCTCCTCATGTCTCCTTGAAACCTAAGGTCCCTGAAAATGATGGATGGAAGGAGATTTTCCACCCAACAGTCTCCCAACATTGTGGCTAGCCCAACTTGTCTTTTCCTGCTCCTCCGCCTTTGAACCCCATGTTCCTAGATGCCCCTAACCACTCTCCAGTGCAATCCTCCCATGATAGCAAGATATTGAAGACTGGATCCCAACATGCACTTGATAAAGGAAAAACCACTTCTACCCCTTCCCCACCCTCCGATGAGTCTGAAAAATCTGTGTCTTCCCAGATGCATTTGAGGGATGATTGTTCCCACGTGATCAGCGAGATTAAGCCTAAAGCCTTTGCACAGCCTAAGGAAAATTCAGGAAAATCAAGCGGTAACAAAAACAACCAAGGAAAGGTTGCATTGCAGACTGGGAAATATGGTTTTTGAGTTTTATGTTATCTATATTGTCATGACAGTTGACTTCATGGATCTTTGGACAACATGTTTATTTTGGATATATGAGTATTATTTTGAAATAGTTTCAAATTTCATGAGTTTTAATTGCCAAAAGTGAATATGTTAATGGGAGGCACAAGGAGGTGTATTTTTATTAACTAGTGGTTATGTTATGATTATGATTGATGTGAACTAAAGGTAGTCACAAAGGGTCCCACCTACTAGTTATTATTTATTTATGACCCTTATGATAATTATTACTTTTCCCCCTAACTAAAGTTAGTTGAATCTTTTAATTAACTTAACTAATGAATTGGTTCAACTTCTTCAACCAATTGTAATTTGTTAAAATCAAAAGGAAAGGGAGGAACAAAGGAGGATAGAAGCAGAAGCATGCTAAGGTTTGATCTTTCAGTTTATGTTGAGATAGTTCAGTTTTCATTCATTCATATATTAATCACAGCATAATTCTCCTTTGTGATAGCAAGGTCTTATTGTAGACAACAATATTCAGGGTTGAATCAAATCATTCACACACTTGTCTTTCAGAGGTGTTGATCTATCTTTGATAGTCTGTGTAGACTTTTCTGTTTGTGAATTAATTTTCATGACTGAAAAAGGATATTGTGCAGAGTCGAGTTGGCAACAATCTGTGGCAGGCTGATCCAACTTTTAGAGTTTAGTTTTGGTTTTCTATCAGAGGTCCTTTTGTATGTTCCATCGAGGATGTCTAAGTTTGACTTTGGTCCAAGATTTGTGTATGAGATTTTGTAAAGAAAATGACTCTTTGGTGAATTGGAATGAAACAAAGGATTTCTTTATGTCTCAGATGTCTTGATTATCATCTTGGTGTCTTTACTTATGTTCTTGTATTTCTTTCAACAACTATTATATTCATAAAATTACATAAAAAGTAAATTTCCATGAAACTTTTTATTGATAAAAGACTAGCCTAAACACTCGTAATTAATACTTGTGAGTTAGGATGTTATTTTGTTGGCTATAAACATAGGGTGATATTCTCGTATACTTTTCTTTAGCCAAGTAAAGTCTGAAAATGCTTGAGTAAGATCAATTCATATCTTTTACTCAACATTTATTTGGCGGCCATACTGGGGAGATCTTCGATATCTCTCTGGTTAATTTTTTATATTCGATTTTTCATTGATACGTCTTTCTTTTCTGAAATTGATTCTTTGACCATTTTTTCTATTAATGACTTTTCTTGTTGCAAGGTAGCCCAATATTGATCCCAGTCTTCAAGACCAGACTAGCATTTCTTTTAACCTGTTTAACACCATTCCAGACATTGCCAATACCCGTGTCGAACTTAACAATTCTTGGGCAACGATTGAATGAGATATAAGTGCTCAAGAACAATTGGAGGCTATACGTAGACAGCCTAGAAATCATAATTAACCTTTTGTTTCTTCATTTTTGGCCTTTCTTTCATGTCCTTAGATTCTCATGCTTCTAGAAGAAGAAGGGGATTGTAACCTGAAATCAATCTTATTGCTGAAATAGGAAGAAGAAACATAGTGTTATTTGTCCAACAAAGTGCTCTAAGGAGGAATTTGTCTTATTCATATAGACTGTCTTTCTTTCCCTCATCTATCATCCACAAGATGGAATCTATTGGTGGCTCTGGTGGCACTGGAAGTGCTTCATCTTCCCAATATTCATCATCATCAGTGATTGGTAGCTTGTACAACCATCATATCCCAGTCCAATCTACTACAAACCCCACCAAAGTCATTAAGAAGTATGGTATTTTTCAGTTTGAAGAAGATGCCACAACCACACCATATCATGTGTCCTATCCTCTTAACCTAGCACCTACTACTCACCCACTTCCAAAGTTTAAGGAGAATTTGCCTAATTTTTCAGGGAATAACACTGTCAGTACAAGTGAACACCTAGTGGCATTTTCAAATGCTTTTCATAACATAGGGGCTAACAAAAATAACACTTGCATCCACTTGTTCATCAATTCCTTAGAAGAAAAGGTTGTGGCCGATTTCTTTGACCTTCCGCCTAAGATCTTGTCTACTTGGGAGGATTTAATCTATTGGTTTTGATCCACTTATGGGCAATCTAAAAGCCCAGCCAAGAAGTTAAGGGAATACAATAATGTTACCTACTAGGAGGGTGATACCATCAAGTCTTTCAACTTGTGTTTCACCAAATTGTACAATCAAATCCCTGAACTTATCTGCCCCCAGAACCAAGCCGCATTTATGCATTACTACAATGCATTTCCTTCTCCTTACCACCATAGGCGTGTGGAAAACTCCATTGATAATATTGGTTCCTCTCTACATACATGTTCATATTATGAAGAACAACTTGAAAGAATTGGTCTTCCCCAGGGGGAATTGATTAGACAAATAGACATGTATGCTCTCTTACATATAATACAATATATGAAAAATCGTATGATATCATTTGAGAGTAAGGGTACTATCTCCCCTCTCACCCCGGGAGCTTCATCCTCTTCTGCACTCCCTTTTATAAATCTAGTTGAAAACAATTCTTAGCCTAAGGCTATCCTACCTTGGAGTTGGTGTAACGTTTGGGAGGAGCACCACGAAGAAACCACATGTGAGGTAAAGAAGAGTGCTAGAGATAATATCTTTGGTAAAATACCAGAAGCTACTATCATTGTCCTAGACTTTGCAGAGCCAGAGGATGTCATGGTTATTAACACTAGGAACAAAGCCTATGCTCCCAAGGGTAAATTTGATCCTCCTCATAGATCTTCTAGCCCGAGCTCATCCTCAACAACTTCTATGTCCCAGGTTCCTAAAATTCTTGAGAGTCAAAGAATCACTCCTCCTCCTCCCTCTTCTAAATACAATATCTTGAATCAATTGGCCAACATCAAAGCAGATGCAACCCTCCTAGACATGGTTTTCGTCCCTGAACAACAGATGCATCTGAAACAATTCATGTAAGGAAAATCTTTCGTTGTATCCAATCTTTCTGAAGAGGTAGACGAAGAGGATTCTTTTGTAAATAAAGTAGATGTACATAACTTTAGATACCTTGCAAAAAATACCCCTTTTTATATTTTTATAAAGATCATGGAAAAGATTGCCCATTGTTGCCTCATTGATGGTGGTTCGGGCCCAAGTGTCATGTTGAATATTATTATGGAAGAGATAGGCTTTTCATGTACAAATGAAAATGCCAGAAGCATGCTCTCCTATAATAGTCTACAACAAACAACAATAGGCGAGTTAAAGATGTAACCTTGGTTTTATGCGCTCATCTTGAGATAAGGACAACCCTCAACATTCAGGTGATTGATATGCTTGTGAGAAATTATTCAATTATCTTGGGGAGAGATTGGCAAGCCCTAAAAGGTGGATACCTCTCACTTGATGGGACACATTTATTCGTTCCTCAGAATGGTAAGAACATTATAGTCCTTAGAGAAGGAATAATTTCACCCTACATAGAGAGTGTTCTGCAATATAGCGTAAACTATATCGAAGAAGACGTAGGAGTGTATTCCATATTTGTTGAAGAGGATAATATTCCTCTGGAAGAAATTGATTCAGATGATGAATTATGGCATATGAACTTTGATGGTTCACACTCTAATGAAGGTAACGAGTCTGGTATTATCTTGGTTTCCCCTACAGGAAAAATTCATAATCTGTCATATAGTTTGAAGTTTGCTTATTCAAACAATGTCGTTGAATTCTAAGTTGTGTTGTTAGGCATTGAGAAGAACCTTAATCTTGCTTGTGGTCACCTTTCAGCTTTCGGAAATTCTAAGCTTGTTGTGAACCTAATATGTAAGACATGCTCTCCTAGCGACAAGCTGATGGAAAAATACTCCCAAATTGTTTGGGCACTTGTCTTGTACCTTCTATATTTCAACATCAGTTTTGTTAAGAAGGAGTTGAATTCAATAGTTGATCGGTTAGTTGTCTTTGCAGCCTCTCCTACTCAGAAACTCTTGCCTCAATGGCCTGATTGTGCTTTCCAATCTCTGCATTGTCCATACATTTATGAAAATTAAGGATTCTATAAGGCCATCCCTAACGATGAGATCATTTGCGTTGTCATTCAAAATGAAACTCTCGATCCCGAGGAGATTATATCTGTAGAAAATAATAAGATTCCTGAGGGCTTGACTCCTCTTGAGAGTTCGTTTTCCTTGAGTGTTGTAGGTAATAAAGAAAAACAAAAATAAGAGGAGTTACAGAGAAAGGTGATTGAAACCATCCTCCTGAACATTAGGACATTTGAACCTTCGACCAATGTTAAAATAAAGGTCCAATGTTCTGTTAAAGAAGAGATGAGGTCCACCAGACTACTTGGTGAATCTCAAAAGGCTTTTGCTTGGTCTTATCAGGATCTTCATGGTTTTGATC
>ML789920.1:379704-400645 GCA_009831015.1 Picea engelmannii | reverse complement strand
AAATATGATGTTGGATCAATTTTTCCACAATAACACTCCTGCAAAGCATTGTTAGTCGATAACAATCAAGCTTACACAACTTTTATGATGTCTCCTATGAAGGGCCCTTGAAATTTGTTACATATTTCCACTGTTGTCTTACAAGGAATTGATTATTTCCTGCTTCTTCTTTCCATTTATTCATCCATCGAGATCTTAAGAGAAATCCTGTAAGTATTTCTCTTTGAAAGTTAAGATAAGATATCGGCTGATTAATTATGCATGCAGTGGTAAAACCCCTCATACTTAACATTTTTCATAAGTTATTCCCGAATTCCTGGTCATTTTTCCATTAAATCTGGTCACTTTCCCTCGTTGCATAATTATTCTGGTTAAGTCTTCTAAAATTATTTCTCTTGGTCTGTGAAACCATGATTTTTGAGTTCTAAATCTGTTGAAAACAAATTTTCCTGTGGATTTGTCAATTTGTTGACGATTGAAAATGTCAACAAAGTTTCGCTCGGAAAGTGTTGCTAAAGCCTATTTTTATTAAAGACTAAATAATAGTAGTAGGTGGGGGCCCCTTGAACTATTGTAGAGCAGATATGTTTCATTTTTTATGTTGATATGATGTGCGATACGCCTCACATGGTTGATGATGATATTGTTGGTATTGGTCGATGAATTGAGCTTATGAAGGGTTGATTCCTCATGTTACTACAACCTATGATATTCATTAATGCCATTACTGTTTGTTCTTATCGCACCAACATAACAAACATGTTAGTGAAAGGTAAATTACTATAACAATTGCAAAGAAAAGGGAACTAGTTCTGCAATACCATATGTGAATAATTTGAAGGCAATGAGAAACAATTGCTAGGGGAAGATTTTAGGGCTATCCTAACTATACTACATGCATAAAAAGACTTGATGATTATTGCTACACCCTAGCTAACAAGTAAATGATCATGAAATTGTGATTGAATCACATGTTAATATGCATATGGTTGAAATGTGGTGGCGCATTTGGAAAGGTGGTGAACATTGATGGTTAGGCGATTTTGTTTGAGTTATATGATGTGAAATGGGATATGGTGATCGCGCTATTGGCTTTTAATGTGGTGATGGTTTCGATACATGTTTGATTAGTCATGTTAATGGAGAATTTGTTGGCATGTATTGTTGAGTTAATGAGATGTGGGTGGAGGTGACGTGCATTTACTGCACGTCACCTTTATTCTTCCCATTGGTCGCCACCCTAGTCGAGCTATTGTTCGATCTTACTGCTTTGTTATGCTATGAAATTTTAGCAAGGAGTAACCTCTCGGCCAGCTCTCATTTTAAGGAATTCAATTACAGGTATGTATTTTTTGGACATTCATGATTTTTCTTTGGTTATGAAATGGTTAATGGCTCAGGTGTATGGATTTGTGTTTTTCTAAGTGTTGCAACTGTGTGAAATTTGGGTTCTGGAAATAAAGAGAGAATGGTTCTTCCTGTAACATTTTTTAGTTCATCTAGGTTATTGGTTTTCCTGGGTGATAGTTCTTTGTTCTCACTGTTGTTTGGTTGGAGGTTTTTTCTTGTTTAGTTTTGGGTGGATAGTTATCTTCACACACCGTCACTAATCCAGTCTCTGGCTATCATGGGTTTAATGGTAGAAGGTTTTCTACATCACCATGTTGTGTTTCACCTCGGCATTGGTTCTTTCCACTGCTAAGGGTCACGAACTGAGTGTTTTTCTCTTAACTCGGCCCTGTCTTCACCTTAGTACTGTGGTAGTTTGGACGAAGAACACGAGGGTTATACCCTGCGTGCATTAAATAAATTTCCTGGTCAAATGAGAGCCTCACCTTTTTTGTTGGCCTGCTTCCATGGATTGTTACCTATCCACAAATGAATCATGTCTCTCTCTGTGTGCACACCCTTGGCCTTGAAAGTTCCACCATTATGAAGAGTTGGCTCTATTCCCTAGTGTTGGTTACAAATTAGACCATTAACCCTGTAGTCTCAAATTTTGTAAAGGAGATTTTCGTTCCTGTCAAGTTTCTACGGTTATCATGGATTGAATGTATGGTCGGTTACTTGTGAATACAAATTCTCCTAGTTGGTCGTATGGCAAGCCTATTGTTTTAGAATTTAGTTACTGCATCTGTGATAATAAGGATAAACCCTTTGTTGCCAACTGCACTTTCAAAGGATACAACCTCCCTACTTATGTTAATAACTCAGTATTATTAATGGAGAAGGCCTCTACCCCGATTTGATTTGATGCGAGGGTACGCGTAGTCGCCACATATTATTGGATTGATTGATTTTTTACGATAGTGGAGAATCATTGGTTGATATACAGTCACTAGTATTTTCACTTATGATGATTTGGATGATGGTTGGCATTGGTTACAAAAGCTTAGTGTTGTTCACACATGTCACGTTCTGTGTATGGTGTTTTGCAAGGTACAATAAGGGCATGGTAACTATGGTTTTTCTTTGGGGTTGAATGACTACTGAATTAGATGAATGTAGAAATTATATACACTACATCCTTGTGTTTGTTAGTTGAATAAGCCTGAGTGCGCACAGCATGGTCGATCACAGTGTGACTAAATCGGAGCAATCTTATATTAAATCGATAGCTTAGCCTGATATGTTCAGTTATTACCGTGAATGTGTGTTTGTTGTGCTAAGTAGAAATGTTGCACCGTAGAGTTTTGTTAGCTGCGCACTGTGTGTGGTATGGATAGATTGTTTCTCATATTCAGGGATACCCACAGAGTTTTAAGCATGTTATTTATTGAAATTGGCCATTGGTTAAAGAAGGAATGTTGTTGATGATGGTCGTTTTGGATAATTGGCCCAAATTTTAAATCACATTGAATTATTTTCTTTTACAGTGGCAGAAATACATTTCCTGGGAAAATTACCCTGTGCATAGATTATGTCTAAATGATGGTTGTCGATTGTATGATTAATTGTCATTTTAGGCGTGGAAATTTGGTCTTGATTATTTTGGTTACTGCATATATATGATAACTAATATCATTTCATTTTGATGGGATCTATTGCAGTAATAGTGACTTCATTATTATTTTGAGAACATGACTTTTGAGTATAGTTGTGGATTGAAGAAATGCATGGGCAGTGGTTGATTTTGATAGTTATAGATTGGAAATGGGTATTGTTAGTAAATTGTTATCAAATGCAGAGTGTGTGAATGAAGGGAACAAAACCTCTTGCGAATTGTATAGGATGCTCGTTGTTTTGTGATGGCACTGTGTGGGACATTTGATTTTGAACAATGAACTTGTTAAATACACAAAAATTATTATTTAGTCAAGTGATTGATGGTTGATGCATCTCCTTTCACATAATGTTTTATGGATCACTTAATTAATTCCATGAACAGTAACTATCCTTATTCCCTTCCATTATTTCACTTTCTGCTAATTACAAACCACGTCACCTCCCATATTTGTTTTTCACTTCATGTTCTGAGATTGATTATAGTCAAGAGAATTTATGTGTTAAAATGGATGAACGTGGAAGTTTCTTGTGTGGATTACAGTGACATTTTATTATTTTTCTTTACAGATGATTGTTGTTGTCATTGAGAAGTGACCATGCTTCTTCCCTTTCATTATATCATTTTTTCACTCAATACAAACCCCTCACATATCCTAGAACCCTGTTTCACCCCCCTGCTCGTTGATTAACAGTAAAACAATTTATATGGATTGGATTGCATGAGTTTGATACATTCTAAGCCAAATCTATTTCATATTTTTAAGAGTTGTCATGTATGGTTATTTAAAATACTATTTTCTAATCAATAACGCATGTAGTATGAGTTTTTTCAGTTGAGGAATCCATGGCTGAGGAAACAGAGGTAGAGGTAACTCGAACCGAGGCCCAAGAAGACCCAAGTTCTCCATACATTTTGACGTTGATTTAGAAGATCTTGGCCAATTGTTTCATGCTAAATTATTTAATTGGATTGGGTAGGGAATAGTCCAAACTAGGCCTGAAAGGCCTCCCTTCCAAGCCCTGCAATCCCCTGGTATCCCTGTACCGCCTTATGTCTCCTTACAACCTGAGGACCCTAAAAATGATGGATGGCATGAGATTGTCCACCCGACAGTCTCCCAACATAGTGGCTGGCCCAAATTGTCTTTCCCTTCTCCTCCACCTTTGAACCCCATTGTCCAATATTCCCCTAACCACTTTCCAGTGCAATCCTCCCATGCTAGCAAGAGATTGAAGACTGAATCCCACCATGCACTTTATAAAGGAAAAGCCACTGCTGCCCCTTCCTCACCCTCCAATAACTCTGACAAATCGGTGTCTTCCCGGATGCATTTGAGGGATGATTTTTCCCAAGTGATCAATGAGATTAAGCATAAAGGCTCTGCATAGCCTAAGGCAAATTCAGGAAAATCAAGAGGTCCCAGCAACAACCAAGGAAAGGTTTCATCGCAAACTAGGAAATATGGTTTTTGAGTTTTATGTTATTTATATTTTCATGATAGTTGACTTCATGGATCTTTGGAAAACATGTTTATTTTCGATATATGAGTATTATTTTGAAATAATTTCAAATTTCATGAGTTTTAATTGCCAAAAGTGAATATGTTAATGGGAGGCACGAGGTGTCTTTTGATTAACTAATGGTTATGTTATGATTGTTATGATTGATGTGAACTAAATGGACTCACAAGGGGTCCCACCAACTAGTTATTATTTATTTATTACCCTTATTATAATTATTACTTTTCCCCCTAACTAAAGTTAGTTGAGTCTTTTAACTAACTTAACTAATGAATTGGTTCAACTTCTTCAACCAATTTTAATTTGTTAAAAGAAAAAGGAAAGGGAGGAAGGGAGGAACAAAGGAGGATAGAAGCAGAAGCATGCTAAGGTTTTCTCTTTGAGTTTATGTTGAGATAGTTCAGTTTTCATTCATTCATATGTTCATCACAACCTAATTCTCTTTTGTGATAGAAGGGTCTTATTGTAGACAACAATATTCAGGGCTGAATCAAATCATTCAGACACTTGTCTTTTAGAGGTGTTGATCTATCTTTGATAGTCTGTGTAGACTTGTCTATTTGTGAATTAATTTTCATGACTGATAAAGGCTATTGTGCAGAGTCAAGTGGGAAGCAATATGTGGCAAGTTGATCCATCTTTTAGAGTTCAGTTTTGGTTTTCTGTTAGAGGTTCTTTTGTATGTTCCATCGTGGATGTCTAAGTTTGACTTTGGTCCAAGATTTCTGTATGAGATTTTGTAAAGAAAATTACTCTTTGGTGAATTGGAATGAAATAAAGGATTTCTTTATGTCTCAACTGTCTTGATTATCATCATGGTGTCTTTACTTCTATTCTTTTATTTATTTCAGCAACTATTATATTCAGAAAATTACATAAAAAGTGAATTTCCAACAAACTTTTTGTTGATAAAAGACTAGCCTAAGCACTCATAATTAATACTTGTGAGTTAGGATGTTATTTTTGTTGGCTATAAACATAAGGTGATATTCCCGTCTACTTTTATTTAGCCAAGTAAATTCTGAAAATGAATGAGTAAGATCAATTCATATATTTTCCTCAACAATGAGGTTCTTCTGGATTCTACTATCAACAATGAAATGTAATGGGGTCTCCTTCACCCACATATGTGAATGGAAGAGGATCTCCCCCTCTTCAGGATTTGTTGTTTCTTCAAGTTGAATTGTTGCAGCTGAGATAGTAGTAATGGGGTCTGCGTTGATGTTTTGTCTTCTAGCATTATTTCCTGAATCAGATTCTGAATATGGGTTCGACTATTTCTCTTTGATGCCAACCACCAATGATTGTTTTGAGAAACATTCATCAGAGTTGTGGTAGGGGATTTTTTGTAAATGGAACCACTTTCCAGTGTCATTCTTTGTCTTTCCCTTACCCTTCTTTTCATGTGGCTTGGACTGGTTTTCGAGAGGTTGTTTTTTAGGGTCGCCTTTATCATGCTTTGGTTGTTGCAGATTTGTATACCCGAACTCCCATTTGTTTTGGTGCCTAAATTTATTCTCTATTTTGATAGCATATCGATAGGAATCTCCCAACGATGAGATTTCCAGAAATTACATTTCAGTTTGGATGTACCTGTGCAGAGACCCATGGTATTTCAGAACCAAATTCTGTTCATAATATTTTATACCCATATTGGTGCACAAGGTATGGAAAGTATTGGTGAAATACGACACTTCTTGGCCCCTCTCTTGACGAGGTGTGGTCCATATCATGTACTGGTCATCATAGTTACCAATAGGGTAATATCGTTCCTTGACCGCATCCACAAAATAATCCCAAGTGGGCTCAGCCCCATATATTCTAGACTCGTCTCTGGAAATTTTCTCCCAGTAAGTTTCCCTCCAAAGCTTGACATGGGGGATACCCTTAAGTAGTGTGAAGGTGATATTTTCCATGCCAAAAAAATTGTGAACACAGAAGTAACCTTCTAGGAGATTTAACCATTTTTCTAGGGCATCTGCATCTACGTAATCTTCAAATACGGGAATATAAAAATTAACTTATACCTTGAAAGGAGAGGTGCCTCCAGAGTGGGTACTTTATGAATATGTGTTTGTTTTTATCGACAGTCGTTGAATGATGTGGGAAAAATTATCCATCATTTTGTTCCTTTGTCGCGTGAGAGCTTGCTCAAGCAATAGATTAATAGAATCTTCTGCTCCATCTCCTTTCTTTTCTTCCTCCATGGAGGGTTTCTTGGGCGTGCAAGAGCAATTTTCCTCAAGACAGAAAATCTTGAGACCCAACTTTCTATACTTGGACCTCGTCGGGGACATGCACTGAAAAATGATCAAGAGAAGCTTTCTCTGATTCCACTGATCCGAATTATTTTCGCCACAAAATGAAAGAGGAGATATAATAAAGAAATGTACAAAGATATATTGGATATCAAATAATATAAAAATATATATCATAGATATAACAATAAACATATACAATAATACACAATTTCTATTAATGAGAGAAATGTACAGAACTGTAAAATACAGAGTGAATGAACTCGCTAGAATGGTTGAAACTTATCTATGAGAACAGATGTGACGGCTATGCTCATTCACAAGAAGATGATTATTAAAATGAGGCTCCAAAGGCATTTTTAACATAAATAAAATATAGAACCCGAACCCCGAAAGATTAAAGCCAACAGTTTTTTGGACCCTCTTTTGGGTAGTTTGGTGTATCAACTTCCCGGGAGCGTAACTTTGGCATACGATCTCCAGTTTGGGAGAATGATAGATTGTTGGAAAGGTATCGAAGAGGATATTATTTTGGGGGCCAAATGAGAGCCTTTGGCTATCATTGAGGTTGTCGATTGCAAAAAAATATTTTTTTAGGACCTCAAAATGGCCCCGAAAGTTTAGGAACCGAAAAACTGTGAAAAATAGTAAGTTTCCAGAAGATTATTTTGAGTCAGATGGAATAGTTGGGTGGCCACCAATATCCACCTGGATCAATCCTCCCTCCTTACGAAGTAATATTCTCCATTGCATCAAGTTCCTAGGGGACAGTGGGAAGCATTTGTCGAATCTAAACCTTGGTGAGTTGTTTGCCTTACTGGAGAAGTTGTGTTGCTTGGCTTGTGGAAGGTTCTTGAGAACCTGATGTTGGAATGGTTGGACCTTTGTAACCAATCTGAATATATGAGATGATTGTGTGTAGAAGGAATCCTTTTTCTTTTCTTCAATATTATTGATCTATTTCTACTGAATAGAAGGTTCTTGGACTTAGGCTGCAGTGGTTGCAGTGTCCTTCTGTTCACCTTTTGAACAAATTGTGAAGAAGTTGAATTTCGTAGCATGAGATACTACCTTGCGGAACTATTTAGGTGGGACAATAGTTGGAAATACCTATTGTACCTATAGATATGACCCCTCAAAGTAACAATTAAAATATGAGGTCAAGACTCATAAATAGCATGGTGCATCCACATATATGGTTGGCCTGAAATAAGATCACATAAATCCAGTGGGGAAACATCACATAATACCTCATCCTAGAAGGGTTAGATTCCATATGAAAATTAGCATTGATGGCTGACACAAAGATCTCATCCTTGGCAAAGCCAAACGATATTTTATGTTCGTAGGTGTGGTGTTGTCGACAATCCCAACTGTTTGACGACCTATGTTGAGATGACATTCTTATGCCTTCTGTTATCAACAATGAAATGCAATGGGGTCCCCTTCACCCACATTTTTTAATGGAATAGGTGCTCCCCCTCTTCAGGATCTTTTGTTTCTTCTGGTTAAATTGTTGCAGTCATGACAGGAGCAGTGGGGTCTGCATCGATGATATGTCTTCTCCCATTATTTTCTGAATCAAATTCTGAATATGGCATCAACTCTTTCTCTTTGATCTCGGCCTCCTGTTAGCATCAATATTTTTAGGGTAAAAAATAGAGTTTTTCTAAAGTTTTTAAAGTCATTTCATGTCCTTGGGAAGATCAAGGCATTCCTAAATTGAGTCACAATTTGTGTATATAGGTTTTCATGGGATGGCTCAAGAAGCCTTGGGTCATTGATAAAATAAAAGCACAAGATGTATGACAAATAACACTAAAAATCAAAAGGTTGAGTCAATGGTTTGTATATATCATCATATATTATCAAAGTGAAGAACTCATTTATAAGGTTCATAAGTGGTTTTTCATCATGAAATATTTTGTAAGGGTCCTTGTCTTGAGTCTAAAATGACTTCATATAAGGGAAAGGATATGTCATACTCAAGTCATAAGTTCAGGAGGGAGGTATTTTCAAAGAATCATTTGTGGTATAATAACCTGAAATAATGTTATTACAACTGGTTGATGGTTATTTGTGGAATATGTACCTTGGAAGGTTCAAAACTAGGCACGTTGCGCAAGTCACTTGAATGATGCAAAGAAGTCTTTTCAATTCAAATGGGTACTATTCCCTCTCAAGCCTCTTCACAACAAATCCTATATCCTTATCCATAATCCTTCATCCCTCTTCATGTATTCTTGACCTACAAATTGGTTTCTGGCATCTCAAACAAACTCCCAAAGCCTCTACTATGCAAACTCTATTTTTTTTGCTATGCATATGATGTGAAGACTTGCGCGCTATGCAAATCCCTTGCTACACAAATTGAAGTTCTTATGTTTTCTCTCCTCACCTCATACCCAATCGCTAGTTATGATAAACACATTTGAAACTTGGTTTCCCATGCATTGATAGCCTACTAAGTCACTTCCCTATCACGTAGTGAAACTCTCATGTTGTTTTGAAACAAACCATAGATCTATTAGGCCTGCTACGTAAGATTAGTTGTTAGGTGTTGAGAATTTCTCCTCCTTCCATAGATTCACATCCACCTTGCATATTTATTTATTCAACCATGACAACAAAGAATAAAAAGAAACATAGAGGAGGGAATCTGTTAAGATATGAACCATGGAGCCTCAGCTTGGTGAACTTGGACCATATGTTCAAAGTTTTTTTTGAGTAGGTTGGGTGCATTCAATTTTGTGATAAAATTCAAGGATAAAACCAACAACTGACAAAGGAGTTTTCCCTCAACTACAATGGTATCCATACAAAAGTTGTTGGGGTCATGTTCCCAATGTTAGAGGAGTCAATAACTATTGCTACAAAGATCCCAATCCTAGGGGAAAGATGGTTTAAAGGTATGCCTTGGATTATGTATTTTACATTGATTTCCTTAAGCCTAAATACAAAAGTCAGAAGATAGGAGCCACCATTCCTAGGGAATATGTGCTAGATCCCTATGAGAAGTTGTTGAGGGTCATACAAAGATATTTTACTTGTGAGGGTAGGTTTGATAGGGTATACCAGTACCATGTGAGACTCCTCATGCACTTCACAGGAAAAAACCCTCTCAACTTTCCTTTTTACTTGTATAGAATCTTAGGAATGATAGCAGACAAGGTCCAAGCTAGGGATGACCAACTTAAGAGAATCTTGTTCCAATTCTCCTTAGTGAAGCTACTAGTTTTTGAACAAATTAGAAAACTAAACAGGGACTGGGATTCTTTCTTTTCCTTAGCTAATATTCCCCTAGACCCCAAAAGAGATACCCCAGTGTCTATTGAAAGATTTTCTCCTAGCAGTTCAGGTCAAAAGGGAGAAAGTGTTGCTGATCATTGCAAAGGAAAGAAAGTTAAATATTCTCCTCCAAGCTAGCCAGTTCCAAAAAAGGGTAGGAATATTTTCTTCACTGATGAACCAAACGATACCTAGACACCTAGAAGGCCAACCGCAAGGTCATCAACAAGAAGGATTCCTACACCAACAATCCAGAAAAAATAGGTTGAGGTTGAAGATCAGGAGATGGATGAAGGCCAAACCAAATCAAGAGAGAAAGGCTCAAAAATTAGGGAAATGCAACAACAGCTCATAGATGCTCAGCATGTGATTTCTTAGTTTTGTCAAGAAAAAAAAGAGCTGAAGAGGAAGCTAGCTGAGAGAGGTTCTGAAGAAAAAAAACCACAGGTCAACACATATCCTAAAAATGAAACATCCAAGGGAATTTTGAAAAACCCTGAGACCACAGTTTTAGCCAATCCCACAACACCTCTGACAATATCCTAAACCAGGAATAATAGTCCATACATACAGGGTAAGCAAGGAGCAACTGAGACATCTCCTACTTCACCCATAAAAGGAGAAAAGAACATAAGATGGATTAAAAAAAAGTTGAGGGAAAAAAAAGATCAAATTATTAAGCTCGGGATAGAAAAGAGGATATCATATGACAGATCCATGAAACACTTTAAATAATGCATACCAACCAGAGAAAATCCTTGTGCAATGTTGCCACGGAATTCATCAGACCAAGGTCCTTCTCAAGTTACCAACAAAAGGTACCGAAGTAATATAGAGCTCTGGAATTTTCATATTCCTTGAAGGGAATAAGTCTCACCCGAAGCTAATCCAGGTGGATATCAGTGGCCACCCACCTATTTTTACCCCAACAAAACAATTTTCTGGCAATTTTGGCAATTTACTATTTTTAGCAGTTTTTAACTTCTAGGGGCATTTTGAGGTCCTAAATAAAGGTTTTTCGGGATGGAGCTTCTCAATGATTTCCAAATTATATTATTGAGCCCCCAAAATGAATCCCCTTGATGATACCTTTCCAACGAGCTATCGTGCGCCTAAAATGGAGATCGTATGCAAAAGTTACGACCCCAAGAACTTGTTGTACTAACTTACCCAAACGAAGCCCACATGAATTTTGGCGCTTCATCTCCTAGGGTTAGGTTTTTGGATGTATAGGGTTTTTGACATTACTATTTATTGTAAATATTCCTTCAGATACTCATTGCAATCTTCTTCTTGTGAATGATCATTGTCGTCGCATCTCTTCTTAGAGATAAGAGACCACCATTCCAACAAGCTTTTTTTCCACTGCATTTTACAGTTTCAAAATATTTCCTTATTGAATAGAAAACCAGTTTTACTGTATCTATGTTATTATGTGTTAATCATATTTTAATAAATCTGTATTCATTTCGTTCTTCTCATAAAATCTAGATCAGTGGTATCAGAGTGGTCTGCTCCTTGTCATCTTAATGCACGTCCCCAACGAGGTTAGGGTACAAAGAATTGGGTCTCGATCTTGTTTCTCTTGAGGACAAAAGATCTAGCACGCCCAAGCGACCTCTCATGGAAGTAGAAAAGAAATATGATGGGACAAGATATCCCTTCAAAATGTTTCTTGAGGAAATCCCTCACACAACATAGGAACATGATGATGGATAGTTTCACGAAAATCCTTCGACGACTACCAACATGTGATGCATCTTCCTCGAGCAAAGGCGCTGCCCCCTTCAAGGTACAAATCAACTTCAATATTCCTATATTTGAATGTCAGATAGATGCATATTTTGTAGACAAGTGGTTGAATCTACTACAAGGGTATTTTTATGTCCATAACTTTTTGAATAGAGAAAATATTACTTTTTCACTCCTCAAATTCATTCCTCGTGTCAAAGATTGGTGGGAAAATTTCTATGAGAAAAAGGAAATAGAGTAACCCTCATTATTTATAGTCATCCACACCGAGGAATCATTCAGGGATGTTATTAAGTAACAATACTACCCTGTCAGAAGTTATGATGACTTTTATACCAAATGGACCACACTGCGACAAGAAAGATACCAAGCAGTGCCAGAGTTCACAAATATCTTCCATACCTTGCGCACCAAGATGGGTATAAAATATTCAGAGAGAAATCTGGTGATAAAGTATCGCGGTGCTCTGCATAGATACATCTATATTGAAATGGAATTTATGTACATCTCATCCTTGGGCGTGGCCTACCGATATTCCATCAAAATCGATAAAAAACTCAAACAAAAGACCCAACAATTTGGGTTTGGGAATACCTCACAGCAAAAGCCAGGAAGGGGCGGCCTCAGCCCACAAAACAAAGGATAGAGAAGAGATGGACAGTATCAGGACAACCAATCCAAGCCACAAGCAAATAAGGACATCATAAAGTCAAAGAGAGATACGGGGAAGTGGTGCGACTTCCATAAGATCCCTTGGAATAACACTGTTAACTTCCACTCAAAGAAGTCGATGGTGGTCGAAGTGAAAGCCTCTTAATAGGATGTGGGTTCTGACTATGAGTCAAAACCAGAAAGAGGAGGATGGATCATTGAAATGAAACCCAGTGCCACCATTTCTACTGCCAAGCTCCAACCTAATGAACCAGATGAGCCAGAAGAAGGTGAGCAGCTCTTCCATTCATAGATGTGGGTAAAAGGCACCCCGTTGCACTTCATCATTGATAGCAGTAGCCAGAAGAAACCCATCTCAGCAGAGGTCGTCAAGTGGTTGGCCCTGCCGAAAATGCTGCACCCACAACCCTACACCATTGGATGGCTCCTCCAAGGAAGCGATCTTCGCGTCAACCAACAATGTTGACTGTTGTATGGCATTAATCCCTTCAAAGAAGAGGTATTGTGTGATGTTTCTCCTCTCAAAGTTTGTAATGTTATTTTGGGCCAACCCTGTTTATGGAAACGTCATGTTGTATATGAGTCTAGGCCTCATAGTGTTATTATTACTTTGAACAGGAAATTGTACAGGATACCTGAGGCAGTCCCTCCTAATGTTATTTCCTTGATCTCTACCAAGCAATGTAGGAAGGTCATCTCTCAGACTGGGAATTTTTTCTTCTTCGTGATTTTCTCAAAATGAAAGATCGTAGCCACATCCAGGTCCTTCGTGACCGATATCTCCACACAAAAAAAACAAGTGGATAAGGTCATCGAAGAATACTCATACATCTTCTCCTCTCTTACCAGGGTACCTCTACACTGCCAGGTCAAGCATCCCATCAATCTGACCCCAGGCACACCGCTACACAATGGGACATTCTACCACCACTCTCTGTTAGAAAACGAGGAGATCAGGAGGTAGATCCAAGAACTTCTCCACAAGGGGCATACATCCCATCTCATCGCCTTGTGGGAGCCCAATCCTACTGGTTCAGAAGAAATATGGGACCTGGCGACTCTGCATTGATCACCGAGCCCTGAATAAAATTGTAGTCCGAAATTGGTACCCGATTCCCCGAATCGATGACCTCCTTGATCATCTCACATGGGGCAAATACTTCAGTAATATTGATCTGAAGTCTGGCTACGACCAAGTCCCAATAGAATAGACAGATGTGTGGAATACCTCCTTCAAGTCAAAAGAAGGTCTTTTTGAATGGTTGGTCATGCCCTCTGGTTTGACAAATGATCCAGCAAATTTTATGAGGATGATGGATGATATCCTATGACCTATCACCAATACTTTTGTAGTGGTGTATATAGATGGCATCCTCATCTACAACAAGACTTGGGAGGAACATTTGCAGCATATTCAATAGGTTCTGCACATCCTGCAGCAACACAAACTATATGAAAACTTGGAAAAATGCTCCTTTGGCATGGGCATAGTCCATTACTTAGGCTACATCATTGATCGACATGGTATGCATGTCGATCTAGCCAATATCCAGGTCATCTGTGACTAGCCAGCCCCAACCACACTCACTAAAATTCAGAGCTTCTTAGGCCTCACCAATTTCTATCGCAAGTTCGTGTTGGGATTCTCTCATATCACATGGGCCCTTAGCCAAGTAACCAGGGGTGGCAGTAAGGTAAAATTTGTGTGGGTCCTGTCCCAACAACAAGCCTTCAATGACTTGATGAAGCGTTTGTGAAAATCCTCAGTACTTTCATTACCAAACTTGCAACATCCATTTGAGATCGAGTTTGGTGCTTCATACTATGTTGTGAGCACCATTCTCACTCAACACAACCACCCCATGGCATATCATAGTGAGATACTTTCAAATGTTGTTCGTAAGTACCCTACTTATGACAAATAAATGTACTCCATTGTGAAATCTTGTCGCTAGTGGAGACATTACATTATTGGGAAGGAGACACTCATCCACACTGATCAAAAACCACTACAGTTCATGCATACCCAAGGAAAATTTTAGAATGACCTCCATAAGAAGTGGTCCACATACTTACAGTAGGTCCACCTCAACATCAACTATAAAACAGGAAGTACCAACCCAGTTTTTGATTTCCTCAACCTCCCTCCAATCATTTCACTCACCACGGTGTTAGACTCTTGCGGCCACGATACCTATGGATGGCCCCACCTCTATGATTCAGACCCTGACTTCTCTACCACCTACCAAATGTTGGGTGCCAACTCAGTAGTCACTAATTTCCATCTTCAGTATGGTTTGTTGTGTCGTTTGGGTCGTCTCTGTGTTCCATCAAGCGAGCATGCGAAGCTGATTTAGGAAGCTCACTGCAGTCGGATGGCAAAACACTTTGGAGTTGAAAAGACAGTGGCAATGTTGTAGAAACATTTCTACTGGCCGAAAATTCGACAGGATGTCGACAAGTATATCAGGTCCTCAACTGCCTGCACTATTCCCAAACCAACCACTAAGAAATAGGGTCTATAAACCCCTATTCCTAATCTTGACAGGCCGTGGAAATCCCTCTCAATGGACTACATGTCAGGCCTCCCTTCCACCAAGAGGGGAAATGACTATGTTTTTGTGGTTATTGATCGCTTTTCCAAGATGGTGATTATAGCCGCCTATAAGAAGAACATCACAGTAGAAGCCACTACCAAGCTCTTCTTTGAATGAGCATGGGTACATTTTGGGATCCCGCAAACCATTATCTCAGACCGTGACAGTCAGTTCCTCAACACATTCTGGTCGAGCCTATGGTCAATATTGGATACCAAGCTCACCAAATCCACTTCCTTCCACCCCCAAACAGATGGCCAAACTGAGGTTGTCAATCGGATCATCGTACACATCCTATGTATGTACAATTCAAAACACCCTCGCACATGGGATGACAGTCTTCCCTATGTCCACCATAGCTACAACCGAGCCCTTCATAGCTCAACTGGCCACAACCCGTTTCAAGTGGGGTTGGGATTCCAATCATTGGGCCCCATGGATGTTGCACTACCCCTGGTGACCACCTCAGCTGAATCATCCCTTGATCCACCAGAAGCTGACAAAGACTCCCAGTTCATTTAGAAGATCTATCACATCCACCAACAGTTTTAGGATATTCTACAGAAGTCTAATGCCAAGTACAAGAAGCGCCAAGATCAACATCAGGTGCCACATAAGTTTAAGGTGGGAGACAAATTTTGGTTGCACTTATAGAAATAACACCTTGCAGGGCCCCATCAGAAGCTTCACCCACTCCGTTATGGGTCATACACCATAACCAAGGCTTTAGGTGACAATGCTTTTGATCTCAACATTCCCCCTTTCCTTGGTCTGCACCCAGTCTTCAACGTGGCTCTCCTTCGGCCATATTTCCCACCATTATTGGACACCTCAGAGATAGAAGAGTAGTTGACACCAACAGAGATCAACCCTGACTACATGCAAAAATAATCTATTGATCAGATTGTGGACACATAGATCAAGTGCACTAGACAGCAAAGGATCCAGCTTTATCGAGTCGTCAAAATAGGGCAACTCCTGCACCAAGGCAAGTGGCTCACCCAAGGCCAAATTCAGCAGAAATTTCCTCATTTGATGGGGGAAATCAATGCAATGAATACCATTACTTCCTAAGGAGGGAGAATTTATACAAGTGGATTTCAATGGCCACCCACCTTTCCAACTTGCTCAAAACAATTTTCTGGCAATTTTGGCAATTTACTATTTTTAGCGCATTTGTCACATCTCTTCTCAGAGATAAGCCGCCACCATTCCAGCAAGCTTGTTTTCCTCTGCATTTTACAGTCTCAGCTATTTCCTTATTGAATAGAAAACCAATTTTATTGTATCTTTGTTATTCTATGTTCAGAATATTTTAATAATTTGTATTCATTTCGTTATTCTCATAAAATCTGGATCAGAAGCGCAACCAAGCCAAGGAGAATAGGGAAGGGTAGGAAGAATGTTGAGACAAATCCACACAATCTCAGGATCTTTGTTAGTCTTGTGCAAGATATATTAAACTCAAAATTGTTTGATCATTCCTAAATAAGATTAAAGAAAATAGATTTGTGTTGCAGTCACAAAGAAACTATATCCCATTAATCAGGTTTGACATAAAGACAACAAGAAACAATATTCAAGATAATCTGAAGCTAAAAAGACACGATATTTTCAAAATTTGAGTCTCTCTTTGTATTAACATCATATGTATCTTCCTAGTTACCTGATTCTACTCAGTTACAGACACGTCTCGGACATGCCAAAGTGAAAAACAAAACTCTATTCTACCAAGAGACAAGGTTAACCCAAATCTATTTCTCTTTCACCAGTACAATAGGACATGACTCTTTTACAGACTTGGTCTGGTTCCAAGACCCAGACTCTAGAATTTTATCTAACATTTACCCAAAAATGGGCAATAACACAAAACTCAAACCCTTCTAACAAACATCTGAACAGCTATCCGAAAAATCAACCCTTTACAATTGTATTCATCTCATATATATAATCCAATTGAGATCTTCGGGTTTGATACTTTGAATGCTTTATTTTTCTTGTTCTGTTGTAACTTATTCCTCCATGTTGGTGTTGCATTGTCCTTCCTTCCAATCATTTCCAGTTTCTTTCTTCCTTCTTTTGTCCATCTCTTTTGTGACTTGCACAACTTCTGTTTGACCAAAATTGAGATCGTAGCATTCCTTGCACAAATTCTAACAACAAAATGAAGGGCCCAACAAGCTCCGACCACAATCCTTGACTTGTCCTCGAGTTAAGCCCTTTGTTCTTTCATGGTCTCTAGACTGGACTGTTTCTTTCCTTTGTCTTATGTCTCTTCTTTGCTCCTAGTTTCTACTTGAGTTATTTCTTTTTTCCGCCTCTTCAAACGAAGGACCCAACTTCGGGACCAATTCTAGGGCTCTCTTCCTTACTCCTTGGAAATTGATGACCTTGTCCTTCCATTTCCTAACAAGAAGTGAAGCTTCAGCCATGAACTACTAATTCACATATGTAATGCATCACTTAGGCCTGGACGGAACCAGAGAGTTCCACTATGAGTTGATTGTAGCATCTACCTGATGCATCTGCAGATAGGCTATGTGTACGACATGTCGAAAATCCCGTAGCTCTTTCTTATCTATTGACTATGCTTCAAATAAAGAATCCATATCGTTTTCTACTTGTTGGATCTGGTTGAATTTCTCTTGATGCTCCAGCAGATCCATGGTGGTGGAAAATTCCTCATTGAGCGACTGAATCTTCATGCGCAATTCCTCCAGAGTCTGGTTACACCGTGAAATAATACCCATCCAGTCACTAACTTCCCAAAAAATCCTCATGCATTCTTCCTTTCTCTTATGCAGGGTTTCTCTTGCATTATTCCCTTCTAGCACGACTCTTTCCATTTTCTCTTGAAGTTTCCGGGGTTGATTTTCTTCTTCACGTTGACTCTCCTGCAACTGTGCTTCAAGGTTCTCTGTGCGAATGGCTAACTCCGACCATTCTCCCTGGAGTAGCTCAATCTGCTGCACCGACTCTCCTGTTGTACTAGATTCAGGAAGTTGTGGTGTTGTCCTTCGAATCATTGGCTAGGCTTCTGCAAGCGTTTCCTAGACCCTTTCCATTTTTTTCTCTACCTAGATATTTTCATACTCCTTCTACATTTGGTGTGATTACGCGACGAGCGCTTCCTCCATACAAAAATCTATGTCCCATTCAACCTGTTGGAGACTCTGCTCCAGTTGATCATTTGAGTCTCTGATCATCCCTATTAGATGCATTTATGGCCATTGAGTGAGGTCACCAGAAGAAATAGTTGCATCCTTTGTACTTGGACCTACATTGGGAGTCCACTGGCCATTGAGTGTTTCGACCGTGTGTCCACCTCTTCCTCCCATATAGATGGACCTTGTGGTTGTTGCGCAAGTCTCATTCTTATCATTGATGGAAGGAATGGGAGTGTCTTTGGTTTTGACAAAAAGAACCGCACTAGCTCTACGCACTACTATGGGTTCTGGAGTACTAGCTCTAGTTTCTCTTGCAACGAAGTTGCACTTTGTCCTGACGTCATTTCAGGTTCATTTTGAACCTCTAGTACTTCTATGTCTTTCTATACCACAGATTTTGTGGTTCTGCTTCTTTGGATGACACTCTCAACATTGATTGTTGAGAGAGGACACTAAGGGCTTGGGACTTGCGGTATTGGCACAGTTTGAGTCTTCGTCAAAGGCAGAGTGTCCTGGATCAACAAAAATGGAACAATTGACTGGCTCGGGACTTCCAAGGTCAGGCTAGCGAGTTATGGTACCTTCTCGGGTAGGTCAAGGGGATCTGAATTCATGGGCTCAATTTCAGTGGTTTGGGGTTGGTTGGTTTTTTCTTGCGGTGGCGATGGGGGTTGTGGGGGTGATGGTCATTGTTCGGTGGTGATGGTGGTGAATGCAGTGGTATCAATATCAAGGTCATCCTAGATGTCAATGATTGTCTGGGTCACTCGACTGGCTAATCGAGTATGAGTTCTAGTCGATGAGTTTGACTGAGGATTTAGGATCTTCATTAGGGAGACCCTCGTCCTGGATTTCTTGACTAAAGGGTCTCCAATCAAATCTGTGTTAAGGATGTCATTGACATATTTACCTATCATCATAGCTTGCTACGGAATTTGTGGGAACATGGGAAATGTCCTCTTCTTGCATTCCATAGGTTGTGTCTCCTCTTCCTCCTCTAAGTTTGTATGCATCTAGACATCTTTCTTTTTCTCCTTTGGGCTCGAGCTCGGCCCTACTCCTGCATCATGTCCCTTTTCTTCAAGATATCTGTTGGTAGGAGGTAGTGCATCCACAACTTGTGTGGGTTGTGTTTCACTCTTGGACATAACATCACTTCCTTGTCAAAGGCCTCCTCGACCAGGTAGAACAAAAACATCTACAAGTGAAAGTCTTCAGAATTGACATGCCTTGGCAAAACAAAGGTATGGTGGCGATTCAACCCGAATGAAATATTCCTCATGTTCAGGTTGAGCATATCCTATGTTACGAACAACCTCTGAGTTGTGTTTAGTAGGTGGTTGTACCACTTCAATAACGGGGCATTGTTAAACAATGTATTATTTGAGTCTGACCTTGAGTGCCAAGGCTCGAACATATTTGCTAATCAACCTTTATCTGATAGTGATAACGGTCTTCTTGAGGGTGGATTCCACTCTAGCATGGTGAATGCAACAAGTAGGTATCCATATTTGAAGGTGTCTCCCTTCTCCTGAGCTTCCTCGCATGCTACCAGGAGTTCTTCCAGCAGGTAGCTACACAAATTGAACACCGTTCCATTGGCACAACAATCCTCCACTGACAGGGCATCCAACGTGCACTCGCCCTTGTAATAGGACCTCATTACCTTTCTATCAATCACATAGCAAGTTTTTATGACTGTTTTTGGTAGGATAGGGTCAATCTTGGTTGTGCACCCCCCTCTTTGTGTATGAAATATTTCATACAGATTGGGTTCTCCCTTTTTCTTCCTATGTTTATTGGGGCCTTGGAACCCTTTTGATACATATTATTCTTCGATGGATAGGTCTGTGAGATGATGGATATCCTCTTCATGAATGGGATACCATATGTCAAGCCATAGACTCCCGTCGTGCACCCAGATTATAATGAATTTGGTACACCGCGCAACCTCACCAGTAGTGTCGAAAACTGGAAAGTCTCAGAGATTCATGATGCTGGAGTTGAAGAGGTTGATAAACTCCATCTTCGACACAAACTGCATCCCTTCCATCTCATATAGAGCCACATTCTATATCATGTCAATGTTCATCTATGGGAATAATACATGTTCTGTCAGGTCGAGTTCGAGGAGCTTCACTTGCTCAAACTTTCCTTTGAGGTCACCCACGATCTCAACCTGGGGATCACACGACTCATCAGGAACTTCTTCTTTAGAGAATGAACTCTGTCTTCCTGTATCTCTCAAAATCATTTCTCTTGGAATTCTAAGAGACTTATACCAACTGTACTGGGCTTCAGGGTAACGATTGAGAGAATTCTATAGGATCTATGACAGTTTAGAAATATCAAACACCCAATCGAAAATAATAATTCTTATGTTGAGTTCATGCATCCTTATACTCAGGCCATTTGGTAGGCTCTATCATTACTCCTAAGGCCACTCATGATTAATCGTATAGACAAAACCTGGAGTTGAGGTGTTGGACGGGACTGGTTAATGAGGTAAATCTATCGGGGGATTCTAGCATTTACTAAACAAGTTGGTCAAGAACGTGGTCGGCCTCAGGCCTTACCATTTGAACGGTTGAGAATCCTGGCAGGAATACCGATGGAATATTCGCGTATCATGACTTTATGGTATAACAGAGTTTAGACGGGTTATTGTAGCGATCATAAA
>ML789920.1:355999-379654 GCA_009831015.1 Picea engelmannii | reverse complement strand
GGTGTGATTACGCGACGAGCGCTTCCTCCATACAAAACTCTGTGTCCCATTAAACCTGTTGGAGACTCTTCTCCAGTTGATCATTTGAGTCTCTGATCATCCCTATTAGATGCATTTATGGCCATTCAGTGAGGTCACCAGAAGAAATAGTGGCATCCTCTGTACTTGGACCTACATTGGGAGTCCACTGGCCATTGAGTGTTTCGATCGTGTGTCCACCTCTTCCTCCCATATAGATGGACCTTGTGGCTGCTGCGCAAGTCTCATTCTTATCATTGATGGAAGGAATGGGAGTGTCTTTGGTTTTGACAAAAAGAACTGCACTAGCTCTACGCACTACTATGGGTTCTGGAGTACTAGCTCTAGTTTCTCTTTCAACGAAGTTGCACTTTGTCCTGACGTCATTTCAGGTTCCTTTTGAACCTCTAGTACTTCTATGTCTTTCTGTACCACAGATTTTGTGGTTCCACTTCTTTGGATGAAACTCTCAACATTGATTGTTGAGAGAGGATGCTGAGGGCTTGGGACTTGCGGTATTGGCACAGTTTGAGTCTCCGTCAAAGGCAGAGTGTCCTGGATCAACACAAATGGAACAATTGACTGGCTCGGGACTTCCAAGCTCAGGCTAGTGAGTTATGGTACCTTCTCGGGTAGGTTAAGGGGATCTGAATGCATGGGCTCAATTTCAGTGGTTTGGGGTTGGTTGGTTTTTTCTTGCGGTGGCGATGGGGGTTGTGGGGGTGATGGTCATTGTTCGGTGGTGATGGTGGTGAATGCAGTGGTATCAATCTCAAGGTCATACTAGATGTCAATGATTGTTTGGGTCACTCGACTGGCTAATCGAGTATGAGTTCTGGTCGATGAGTTTGACTGAGGATTTAGGATCTTCATCAGGGAGACCCTCGTCCTGGATTTCTTGACTAAAGGGTCTCCAATCAAATCTTCGTTAAGGATGTCATTGACATATTTACCTATCATCATAGCTTGCTACGGAATTTGTGGGAACATGGGAAATGTCCTCTTCTTGCATTCCATAGGTTGTGTCTCCTCGTCCTCCTCTAAGTTTGTATGCATCTGGACATCTTGCTTTTTCTCCTTTGGGCTCGAGCTCGGCCCTACTCCTGCTTCATGTCCCTTTTCTTCAAGATATCTGTTGGTAGGAGGTAGTGCATCCACAACTTGTGTGGGTTGTGTTTCACTCCTGGACATAACATCACTTCCTTATCAAAGGCCTCCTCGACCAGGTAGAAAAAAAACATCTACAAGTGAAAGTCTTCAGAATTGACATGCCTTGGCAAAACAAAGGTATGGTGGCGATTCAACCCGAATGAAATATTCCTCATGTTCAGGTTGAGCATCTCCTATGTTACGAACAACCTCTGAGTTGTGTTTAGTAGGTGGTTGTACCACTTCAATAATGGGGCATTGTTAAACAATGTATTATTTGAGTCCGACCTTGAGTGCCAAGGCTCGAACATATTTGCTAATCAACCTTTATCTGATAGTGATAACGGTCTTCTTGAGGGTGGATTCCACTCTAGCATGGCGAATGCAACAAGTAGGTATCCGTATTTGAAGGTGTCTCCCTTCTCCTGAGCTTCCTCGCATGCTACCAGGAGTTCTTCCAGCAGGTAGCTACACAAATTGAACACCGTTCCATTGGCACAACAATCCTCCACTGACAGGGAATCCAACGTGCACTCTCCCTTGTAATAGGACCTCATTACCTTTCTATCAATCACATAGCAAGTTGTTATGACTGTTTTTGGTAGGATAGGGTCAATATTGGTTGTGCACCCCCCTCTTTGTGTATGAAATATTTCATACAGATTGGGTTCTCCCTTTTTCTTCCTATGTTTATTGGGGCCTTGGAACCCCTTTGATACATATTATTCTTCGATGGATAGGTCTGTGAGATGATGGATATCCTCTTCATGAATGGGATACCGTATGTCAAGCCATAGACTCTTGTCGTGCACCCATATTATAATGAATTTGGTACACCGCGCAACCTCACCAGTAGTGTCGAAAACTGGAAAGTCTCAGAGATTCATGATGCTGGAGTTGAAGAGGTTGATAAACTCCATTTTCGACACAAACTGCATCCCTTCCATCTCATATAGAGCCACATTCTATATCATGTCAATGTTCATCTATGGGAATAATACATGGTCTATTAGGTCGAGTTCGAGGAGCTTCACTTGCTCAAACTTTCCTTTGAGGTCACCCACGACCTCAACCTGGGGATCACACGACTCATCAGGAACTTCTTCTTTAGAGAATGAACTCTGTCTTCCTGTATCTCTCGAAATCATTTCTCTTGGAATTCTAAGAGACTTATACCAACTGTACTGGGCTTCAGGGTAAGAATTGAGAGAATTCTATAGGATCTATGACAGTTTAGAAATATCAAACACCCAATCGAAAATAATAATTCTTATGTTGAGTTCATGCATCCTTATACTCGGGCCATTTGGCAGGCTCTATCATTACTCCTAAGGCCACTCATGATTAATCGTATAGACAAAACCTGGAGCTGAGGTGTTGGACGGGACTGGTTAATGAGGTAAATCTATCGGGGGATTCTGGCATTTACTGAACAAGTTGGTCAAGAACGTGGTCGGCCTCAGGCCTTACCATTTGAACGGTTGAGAATCCTGGCAGGAATACCGATGGAATATTCGCGTATCATGACTTTATGGTATAACAGAGTTTAGACGGGTTATTGTAGCGATCATAAAGGTTATGCTTGGACAGGGTGCGTGTGGCACATGGATTAGGATTTTGTTTAGATTCTCTCTCCCTCCGACCACAATGGGGTACTCATCATATTTAATGACTTCGTTAATGTACTCATGGCTCTTCTGATCCTGTGCTACTAAGTAATCATTTTTGCACCAAATTAATGCTTAGACTGAAGAAACAAAACGAAATACATGTTGCGGGGCAACAATGCACACTCCGAATTTATTAACTAAATTTAAAAAAATTGCATAAATTCAAATCTAACTACTATAAATTCTCCTTTAGATTGGAGCAAGAGTCCTTTAGCTCATTCCTAAAAAATATAGGGTTTCAGGTGAGCGCCATTCACCCATCTTGGTCAAATTATACCATCCATTTTCACTAGTCTGACTGCTCCAAAGTGTCGGATCTTAGCAAATATAAATGAGCACAACCAATGCATGCATAACTTGCCTAGATGTTTCTAGTATCGACTATAATAAATTAGGACCTTATATCCTTGCACAAACTTTGTGGCCTTAATATGCATGTCATGCCAAGCCTTCTGCTTGGCTTTCTCAACTATTTGATGGAAGTCTGCTAAAAACATGGTCTCATCAATATCCTGCAACTACATAACCCTCTGTGCAACAGATTCATCCTCTGACAAATGTGTAACCTATGTGATGTAGATACTAGGGGTAATGAATTATGTAGGTACGACAACCTCTTTCCCATTGACTAGATGAAATGGAGTATACTTGTGAAGTTTCTTCATGGTCATCCTGTAAGCCTACAAAACTGTTGGGACTCTATCATCCCAATATTCCCTTCTTGTGCAACAAACTTTCGTCAAACCTCTTTCCAGAATCTTGTTAAATGCCTCCACTATGCCATTGGTTTTTGGATGGTAGGGGATGCTTTTATGATGTTGGATTAAGAACTCTGTTCTAAGATTTGTTATTGTATTACTGATAAAATGACCACCCTGATCACTAGTCGAACTCTTAGGAAATCCAAACCGAGTGATAATGTTTTCAAAGATAAACCTGGCAGCGATATCATTTTAACAATAATTAACAGTTGCTACCTAATCCCATCATGTCAGGTCATTGGTTGTGGTGATAATATACATGGCCTTTGATTTCTTAGTTTTGGGTTTGATCAATCCAATAAAATCAACCGCCCACTTCTCAAAGGCTTGGAGAGCTCGAACTGGCCAAAGAGGAAATTTGTCTCGTCTTTATGGCTTACCTACTCTCTAGAAAATGTTGCAATATATAGCATATGCCTTCGCATATTTGAAGAGCGTGGCCCACCATAATCTCGCTTGGAGAAATTTCTTTGTAGTGTCCTTTCCTTCGACATGGCCTCCTGTAACTCCATTGTGGCACTCCCACAGAATGTCTTATCTTTCATGATCCAAAATGCATATCCTAAGGACACTATGTAGGCCCAACTCATACAATTTCCCCGTAATCAATTAATAGTCTGTTGCTCGAATCACCATATGAAGTTTCTGATTTACAAAGTACGTTTCTAGGTAGGCCTTTGTACTCAGGAAAATTGCTATGTCTTCTAGGTATTTTGGTACTGCCTCAACTCAGAATAGGTTTGCATCTAGGAGTTGATCATCAATTGCTCTACCACTCTCCCTTGACTCCAATATGGACAAGTGATCAAGACCCACATTGCATCTTCCAGTTTTGATCATCACCTCAAATGAAAATTCCTGAAACAGTAACAAACATCAACAAATTCTTCCTTCCAAGATAGGCTTGTTAACTAGATATTTTAATGCAGAATGATCAGTAAGAAATTTAAAATGAGATCCTAAAAGGTAATGTCTAAACTTTTGTAGATCATAAATCATATCCAAACCCTCCCTTTCTATGGTTGTATAATTGTGTTCAGCTTGCGATAGCATCCTGCTAGAAAAATAGAAGGGGTTATCTATATTTCCATCTCCTAGTTATGCCAATATGGCTCCCAATGAAATACCTGATGCATCCACGTGCACATGGAATTTCTTTTCCCAACTTGGAAATATCAAAATAGGTGTTTTGCTGAGATTTTCCTTCAGTATTTCAAATGCTCGATCACACTCTAGTGTCCACTATAAAAATTTAGACTTCTTTAGTAGATTTTCCAGGGTTGCAGTAATATTTGCATACCTTTTGATGAACTTGCGATAGTACCCTGTGTGCCACAGTGTTGAGTATAAATGTTTAGTGCTCATAGGCAATGGCATATTTAAAATGACTACACCATTGGATGGGTCTACCAACACTCCTTCTCGGCATACTATGTGGCCTAACAAATTTCCATGTGGCAAACAGAAGATACACTTTTTGAGGTTCAAATAACATGTCCTTACGCTCCTCCTGGATCAATATCCTTCATGTACCATTTGAGAGAACGACCTCTCAAGGTATTCTGGAATTTAACTAGTTTATTTGCATCTAGAGTCCCTCTATACCTCCAAATCGCTTCACATAGAAACCAATGCTTCTCAACGTCCTTGTCTCCTTTCCCCAAAAATTTTGGGTACAAGCGATCGAGCCTCCAGCGTTCCCATCCATTGTTGATCTTAGTGCTCCTATCAAAGTAAACATTAAAGGTCATGGTTGAAATATACCAAGGGATCCAAATATCCTCCCAGTATTCATTCTCACTAGCTGTGATTGACTAACTGATTGAATTGAAATAGGAATAGCATAAGAAGGTAGTATAGAATTTACCACTGGTATAGAAGACACTTGGGGGATGGGTGATTTGGGGTTGGTTCCACTATCTTATGGACGAGTTTCTTTGGTCTTGGGGGTCTCGTTCCAATCCTCTGAAGCGGTCTCTTCGACCGGGCTCTTGATATTTCCTGGTATCAGGGTTGAATCTTCTCTTTATTCTCCAAGATCCATGTCATCTTGATCTTCCCTTGATTATAGACATTCTTTTCTTGTCCACCCTCTTGGGGACTTCTTTCTCCCTAGACTTCTCTCTTGTTTATTCTTTGACTGGCCAGTCTTTCTTGTCTTCTCATCTTCCTCAACTCTTCCTCCTTTCCTTCATCGACTTCTCCCGGTTTGAGTTCTTTCCTCAACACCTCGGATTGCTTCCCTACTTTCTTTATCTTACCTCACCACCACTTCTCAACTATGGCGTCTCTTTTCAAGGCTCGCTTATTCCTTGCATCCATTTCGTTTCTCTCCCCCATTTATCAAAGAACCCTCTCCCCTTTCGCAGGCCATGATCCCACCCCAAAGTCACCCCACCCCAAGTGTGTGTGTTTAAGTTGTTATCTCAGTCATGGAGATGGTTAGCATCCCCTCCTCCATCAAGAATACCTTAATACACATGGGGATTTCTCTCAATAGCCTTCCCCATGCATATTTCTTGAAATGTTCTTCTTCTCGTGAAAAATACTGGTGGTTCTCAACTGCAAACTCGATAATGTATCCTTCCAGAGTTGTATTGACCGACAAATCAACTACTCGTGTAATCAGGTGATCCATTCGATGAAGCACTGCAATATTTTTTGTATCCCAAGTGCAGGTCTTCTTGACTCATTCTTGGAATTCCAAATATTCTTGGAGCCTCTCTATCCAATCGAATAGTTCTTCCAGAAATTTAACCCAAAATATCTCGTACTGGTCGCTTGCTCTTTCTGAGAAAACGATAACCTCTCTTGTATCTTTCTCAGATTTACCTTGCAACTTTGCTTCTTTCCATATGAAGGCATCACAATTTCTCTCCCACCACTGGTGAATATAGGATTGGTGGATCAATGGAATAATTATCCCTACAGGTTCCCTCTTGAATCAGGTCTCGAAAACATAACCATTTTGTTGGTGCGGAATTGATCAAACCAGGGTCCTTCTCAGGTTACCAACAAAAGGTACTGAAACAGTCTAGAGCATTGGCATTTTCATCGTCCTTGAAGGGAAGAAGTCTCACCTGAAGCACAACCAAGACAAGGAGAATAGGGAAGGGTAATAAGAATGCTAAGACAAATCGATACAATCTCAGGATCTTTGTTAGTCTTGCGCAAGATATATTAAACTTAGAACTATCTGATCATTCCTAACTCAAATTAAAGAAAGCAGAGTTGTGTTGCAGTCATAAAGAAACTATATCCCATTAATAATATCTGACATAAAGATAACATGAAACAACATTCAAGATAATATGAAGCTAAACAAACATAATATTTTCAAAAATTGATTCTCTCTTTGTATTAACATCATATGGATCTTCCCAGTTATGTGATTCTACTTAGTTATAGACACATATCGGTCATGCCAAAGAAAAAAACAAAACTCTATTCTACTGAGAGATAAGGTTAACCCAAAACCCTTTCTCTTTCACCAGTACAACAGGACATGACTCTTTTACAGACTTGGTTTGGATCCAAAACCCAAACTCTAGAATTCTATCTAACATTTACCCAAAAATGGGCAATAACACAGAACTTGAACCCTTCTAACAAACATCTGAACAGCTATCCGAACAATCAATCCTTTACAATCGTATTCATCCCATATATATAATCCAATTGGGATCTTCGGGTTTGAGACTTAGAATGCTTTCTTTTTGTTGTTCTGTTGTAACTTCTTTCTCCATGTTGGTGTTGCATTGTCCTTCCTTCCAACCATTTCCAGTTTCTTTCTTCATTCTATTTTCCATCTCTTATGTGACTTGCGCAACTTCTGTTTTACCAAAATTGGGACTGTAGCATTCATTGTGCAACTTTTGTTTGACCAAAATTGGGACTGTATCATTTCTTACACAACTTCTAACAACAAAACGAAGGGCCCAACATGCAGCCTTTTCCAATGCCCAGTCAAAATTGAAGAGAAATGAAACCCTGTTCAGGCAAGTGGGAAATTTGAAAGTGTAGAACCTAACATTGAGGAAAGAGAATGAGAATCTAAATAAAAAAGTGCAATTGAATGATGAATATAGGAGGAGACTATAACTACTTGCAGAAGTAGCAGAAATATGAAAGGGGGAAAACTCACAATTTTTTCTTTTTTGAGGAAAGGAGCCATTACAATTGCAAACTAAATAGCGATTAAAGGAGGAAGAAATTAGCTAAGTTTAAACACATTGTTATATAAACACCTTTTTGAATTCCCTGTGCTTATGATTCAGAAAATTTTGATAGCATGAGTCACCCCTTTTAGAAACTGTAATTTTTTATTGATAAAACAAGCATACACAACACTTGCATAGCGATCCAGCGCTATGCATATATCGTAGTTATATATTAATGAGAAGGACAACATGAAAATTCAAGTATACCTCATTTGAGGACAAATCAAGTTTTATATCAATGGTTTCCACTTGGACCTGCACAAATTTAAACAAATCCCAACGCACTATGCAAGAATTGTAGGTAGCATTTGCATAGCACTAGCACCAATTCTCTACGCAAAGGTGATAGAGCTACATGAAAACACACAATTTATCTCGAATGGATCTCCAGATGAACCTGGTGACTCATCCACACTTCAAAATTGAATTTAGCTTGGATATTTGATTGTATAATATATGTTTTTTTTTTCATTAAATAGGGTCAAACATACTTACTATTTTTAGTAAAGTCGTTTTTGAGTTGTCCTCTTGTATTGTAAATAGATCCACTATTGTAATCGGGAGGAACTCGACCCCTAGTAGCATAGTATGGAAAGTAGGCTTTTATATATTGGGATCATTTTGATGTAAAAAAGCGTTGAGTTGGAAGAACTATAGTATTTATTACTTTCATTGTAAATCTTTGAATTTGAATGGAATGAAATGCAGAAGTCATGAACCTTCATGAAAGAGATTCTAATGGTGATGAGTTGACAGTGTGTTCCTTGTCTTTTGTATGTATCTCTTGTGTCTTTACTTACATATCATTTTTTCCCTTTGTTTAAATTGATTTTTAAGAGTTAGATTTCATCTAAATTGTGCTCTAAACTCAAAGAATTTAAACTTTGTCCTTTCTTTCTAATTAGGTCAGAATTCATCTATATGATGCTCTGATGCTTTTATGTGTTTCTTTCTTCCTCTTACACCCTCTATAACCAATATAAAATGGAAGGTTTCATTCGCCAAATTTAGCCTTTGTTCCTCTGTGAGGTTGTATCTACCAGAAATCAGTTTCATTTGTTTTCAAGAATTGACTCCATAGCCCAAAAAACATCCTTCTCCTCCTTGCCAACAAAACTTTATTGAATCCACTCAAAACTTTGGAAACCCTAGCCATTGTTATATCAGGAAAAAAATTCTATCAGAGACTAAGTGACAAGAGAGAGCCCTCTCTGAACTGAGTAGGCTAGTACACAACTCTAAAGAGGTTTGTGGTTACCTTTGTGAGTTTTTTCCTCAGTCAAAACAATTTACTCAATGTTAACATTTTGGCATCGTTGTCGGGGATAAAATTGAAATTTTTCCTTGTGAAGGAATGACTAAAATGTTTAGATTTGATTCCTGAGGGTAACAGTGAATCAAATACCTTTATTGGTTGAACTAAATTTACCCTAGAGGCTTCATTTAATAAGATTAGTATCATAAAGTAGTTTTAAATAAGAAATCCTGGATCCCAAGAGAATTTACACTAGAAGGAACCCTGATCCAAAACCTATACCATATGTGTCTAATCCTGAGAAACTCTTACATAAAAGAAAATAAATGAAAATTGACTCAGTTTCTTACCTGGACAGAAATATATCTTTGCCCAAAGATGAGGTAAAAAGAATTGATGACCTTAACTTTGATTTAGAATTTGCACAAACCTTGTTCAGATCCAGATCAGAATCCAATTTGAATAAAATCATCTTTGATGAGAAGAAATTCCAATATTTTATTCCTACTTTCCCCATTCAGACTATCCCCATTCAAAATGTTCAGATAACTCAAAATACTCCTAGAGCCATGGCATATAGATTTTTCTCCCCTTGTCTTACCTGCTCAGTTGCATGATTTACCTCAAAATTATAATCAGAGAATAAAATCATTTGATGTTGAAGAGAATGTATCAGCCCAAACACACTTAGATTGGTTTAATGACTTTGTCGACCTAGAGGAGGTATATCATGAAGATGTAAAATTGAGACTGCTTGCATAAAGTCTCTTGGGTGAAGTCAGAAAATGGTTCAAATCCCTTCCAACAACAACCATTCTTAATTTTTTTGCCTTTGAAACAAGTTTCCTTGCAAGGTGGGGTGACAAGAAGAATCCTCTTCAGTTGCTAACTCAGTACAATAACATAAAGAGATCACCTAATGAAAAAATAAAAGAGTTTTCAACCAGATTTATGAAAGTGTAAAATTCAATTCCTACTAAAGTAAAACCCCCTCCTAGAGCTTCCCAACTTTGATATGTTGACTCTTTTGATAGTAAATTTGACTTATTGTTGAGAGAAAAAATATCTTCTACACTAGATGACATGATGAGTGATGCAATTGAAGTGGAGGTAAATATGATGGCCTTGGGGAAGATCAAACATAATCTTGATAGAGATATGAAAAAGGTCCAAGGAGAGGCACAACCCTCAACTTACCAGTCATCAGATGAAAAAATTGATTTGATGATGAAGACTATGGAAATATTTATGGAAAGAATTTCCTTAGATAATAAGCCTGCCCCCAGAGATCAAACTAATTTTCAGCCCAGAAATCAAAATTTTAGAAGAGCTCAAGTTCCACAGATCAGGCAAAGAGACCAGAGAAATCAAGGTGATCAACAAATAAAACCTCCTTTCCAAAACAACTATGTGAATGAATATTTTGATCAAACAATTGAAGATAATATGCATTTCTTTGATGATACCGAAACAAATGTGTTCTTAACTAAAGAAGAACATGATTAGTTTATAGATGCAAATGATAAGTTTATGCAGGACAATGATGATATGTTTTCAATGGAAACATAAGAGTTTAAGAAGGGATATCAAAATGCTATTATGCAGATTCAGAAATAGTACAACCTTAAAAGAAAAAAAACGTGCATGAAAACCCCCAAATGGAAATCCTACAAGGGAACTTTAGATCAATACACCTTCTTCAAGTCAACCTAAGAAAGACAGTTCAACAAAGGATGCAATGGAGAAATTAAAATTCAAATAAGAACCCCCAAAGAAGATACATGAGGCAAGAAAAGAAACAATCATCAAAGAGGTAGAAAAAACCCTATCTCCTTTTAATTTTGAAAATGAAATGGATAAAATCAAAATCTATGTTCCATTCAATGAGCTGATTAAAAATGGTGAATACAGAAATCAAATCATTAAGATGCTCAAGATGGAAGAAGCTTCTGACACTGTAAATGTGAAATATGATCACCCTGCCATCTTGTTTCGCCCACGTGTGGAGGAGAGTGGTGATGTTGATGATGTACCCCCTTTCTATGTTAGTCTTAAAATTCATTATATGACTTTACGTAATGCTATGTTAGATTCATGAGCATCTCATAATTTGATGCCCAAGGTAGTCATGGATGAGTTGGCTCTAGACATTACCAGGCCTTGCAAGGATCTTTTCTCTTTTGACTCAAGGAAGGTGAAATGCTTGGGTTTAATCAAAGATCTGGTTGTTTCATTGTCCCAAATTCCATCAAAAAATATCATCATGGATGTGGTTGTTGTTGATATATCTCCAAAATTTAGCATGTTGTTGTCAATATCATGGGCTTCAAAGTTGAAAGGAACTTTGAAAATGGATATGTCATATGCCACTATCCTTATTTTTGGCCAAGAAAGGAGATTGTACAGGGAAGTAATTCTCAAGTACATGGTGAGTAACAAATCTCAACCAAAAAATCATCCTATTTACTCTGTAGACATTGATGTTGGTTCTTCTATTTTATAGAATGGTCTGAGCTTTGAAGAGGAAGAGCCAAGGATTGTTATACCCATAAACGGAAAATCTAATCATCAAACAGAGAAAATTACAGATGAACAAAACAGTGAAGAGGATGAGATTTGGAACATGAACTTGTATGGAGATGCTATAAAAGAGGGAGTTGGAGTAGGTGTGTGGATTATCCCTCCCAAGACAAGTATAAAAATGTGTTCTTGCAAATTTGCTTTTGTTTGCACAAATAACATGGCTAAATATGAGGCATTGATTTTGGGATTGAAGACTTTGAAATAAATGTGTGCTAAGAGGATAGTTGTACATGGGGATTCCAAGCTTATCATAAATCAATTAAAGGGTATATATTAGTCAAAGAATCCTAGATTAAGGGAATATAGGAATGTTGTACTTGATCATATTGAATATTTTTCAGAATATAACCTCTTAGTGATTCTCAGAGGGAAAAATCTAACTGCTATTATGCTAACTACTTCGGCCTCTGTTTTCGAAATTCCAATTTTTCCTAATAGAAAATATGAAATTGAAGTCAAGCACAGGAAAACAATACCTGACAACATTAAGTATTGGCAGATTTTTTAGGATGACAAACAGGTAGAAAGATTCCTTCAGATGAGTGATGAATTTTCCAATTCAAATATTGATGATGAGTTTTGTTGTGAAGAGGAAGAAGATGTAGTTGTGTTCACAAATGATGATTGCTTCCAAAATCATATTACGGGTAGAGATATAGTGTAGATCAAAAATAACATCATTCCCAAGGGCCTGGTCCCATTGGAAAATATTTTTGACAACAACGATGTATCTAGAAATCCTAAAATCACTGCAAATGATGAGGACATAGAATATTGCAACATTGCGACTCAGAAAGATCCCAAGATCATCAAATTGTCCAAGACACTTAGTCTAGAAATTAAGAAAAGGTATATCAGCCTAATGAAATATTTCCCTGATGTTTTTTCTTGGAGCTATAAATATTTAAAGGTCTATGATACTAAGTTAATTCAACATGTAATTCCAATCAAGGATGATCACAAACCTTTGAAGAAAAAATTGAGAAGAATTAATCATTTGATGTTTCCATTAATTGAGAAGGAGGTGAGGAAGTTGCTTGATGCCAAAATTATAGTGTCCTTAAGATTTTCTAAATGGATGTCTAACCTAGTTCCTGTCAGGAAGAAAAGTGGTGAGATCAGGTTGTAGACTTTCAGAATCTAAACAGGGTGTCTCTCAAATACAATTATCCACTTCCAAAGATGGATTACATTCTACATAAGGTGGTTGGATATCATAAATTATCAATGCTTGATAGATTTTCGAGATACAACCAAATCATGGTGCATGTTGATGATCAAGAGAAGACAGCTTTTACAACACCTTGGGGCACTTTCATGTATGCCAAAATGTCTTCTGGACTTATGAATGCAGGGGAAACCTTCCAAAGGGGCATGGATATATCCTTTTATGATGAGAAAGATAAGTTTATTGTCATTTACTTAGATGATATCACTGTATTTTCATATTCTAATGATGAACATATTAAACATCTAAGAAGAGTTTTTCATAAATGTAGGAAGTTTGGCATCTTATTGAATCCCTAAAAGTCCAAATTTGGAATGAAAAAGGGAAAATTACTTGGACACATCATTTCAAAGGAAGGGATAAAAATAGATCCCAACAGAGTAGAAGCAATTCTAAAGATTGGCACACCCAGGGGAAAGAAGGAGGTACATTATTTCCTAGGAAGAGTAAATTTTTTGAGAAGGTTTATCCCTAACTTGGCTGAGATCATAAAGTATATTACTCACATGCTCAGGAAAGACAGTGAGATAAAATGGTCTCCTGAGGATAGGAAATATTTTGAAGATATTAAAGTGGCATTGACTAGAGCACCAGTATTGGCCAGTCCAAATTTTACAAAAGACTTTATCTTGTTTTCTTTTGCTTCAGAACACACCATTGCTAGTGTCTTGTTGCAAAAAGATGAACATAAATTTGAAAGGCCCATAGATTATTATAGCAGGACTCTGAGAGACTCTCCATTGAGGTATGACATCATGGAGAAGCAGGCATATGCATTTTTGAAGGCCCTCAAAGAATTGAGAATTTATATCTTGCATTCACATATTGTTGCTTATGTTCCTAGCAATGATGTGAAAGACATTTTAACTCAGCCTGATCCTGAAGGAAGGAGGGGAAAATAGATAGATGTATTTTTGGAGTATGACATCGATATCAAACCTACAAATATTATTAAAGGTCAGGGACTTGAAAATTTGATGGCATAGTCCAATTGTGATGTCTTGGGAATTAATTTTATTATGGACCTATCAAAAAATTCAGAAGAACAGACAGTCTCACAGGTATCTCAAAAATTCCTTGATTCTCCATGGTATGTTGATATTATTTATGTATTAAGAAATTTACAAGATCCTCTTGAATTAAGAGAAAACAAAGCCAGATTTTTTAAGTTGAAAGAAACAAAGCTTTGCATTCTGGACCATTCTCTGTATTGGAAAGATCCAGGTGGGATCTTGCTAAATTGTTTATTGGAAGGAGTGAAAAAGGATATCAAAGAGTTTCACAAAGGTAGTTGTGGAGGGCACAATTATTGGAAAACCATTGTGCATAAAATACTAAGGGCGTGATTCTATTGGCCTAGTAATTTTTCTGATGTGTACAAGGAGGTTTCAAGCTATTATAAATGCCATTTTTTTATGGAAAAAGAAAGCTACAGCCCTTGCCTTTAAAACCTATCTCTGTTGAAGCACCATTTAGGCAATGGGTTCTTGATTTTATAGGAGATATCCATCCACCATCCTCAACTCAACATAGGTGGATATTGACAGCCACAGAATACTTCACCAAACAGATTGAAGCAGTCCCAACAAGGAAAGCTATTGATGTTGTTATCATTCAATTTCTAGAAAGCAATATTTTGCCTAGATTTGGTTGTCCAGTCAAGATCATTACTAATAATGCAGAAGAATTCAAGTCCAAGAGAATGGAGAAATTCTATAGTGACTATAATATAACTCTTGGTCATTCCACATCTTATTACCCACGGGCAAATGGGTTGGCTGAGTCATCCAACAAAATCTTGAGAAAAATTATTAAGAAGCTTCTGCAGGAAAACAAGAAATCTTGGCACAAGAAGCTTATCTATGCATTGTGGGCTGATAGGATCACCACCAAGAGGTATATTGCTACATCACCCTTTCATATTGTATATGGCACAAAGGCAATTTTTCCTACCTCGTTAGGACTACCAGTGATGAGATTGTTGCAACAATAGGAAGTTGAAACAAATGATGCTCAAAGGAGGATAAACCAACTAATCCATGTGTAAAAAATGAGAGAGCAAGTCTTCAAAAACTCGCAACTGCACCAAGACAAAATGCAAAGAGCCTTTGACAGGCATACTAAGGATGATGATTTTAAGGTTGATGATTTGGTGTTGAAGTGGGATGCAAGGAATGAATACAAAGGGAAGCATGGAAAGTTTGACCACCTTTGGTTGGAACCATTCAGTATTGTTGCATACCATGGGAACAATGCTTACTTGATACAGGAGCTCAATGGAGATATCATTGGTGGAGGACCTATGAATGGAAGGTTTCTCAAACACTATCTTTCTTAAAAAAAATCAGTCTTTCCATTTCATTTTAAATAACCATTTTATTTTTAGATGAAGCATTTGAAGTCAATAATCAACAGAAAATTGAAGCACGAAGTGAAGGCCCTAAGTTTATGCTAATTTTAGTCAAGTTGTGTCAAAAAAGTCTTGGCAGAGAGTTTGTTTGTCAGTTTAGAGTCTTTTGAGTCAAATAAAGCCCAATGGTCAGGCACTTGGTCTGATGTTCTTTGCTACCTCATTGGGAGGATAACATCCCCATTGGAGCCAGATGTTAGCATCGGTATTATTAGGGTAAAACTTAGAGTTTGTCTAAGGTTTGAAAAGTCATGCCATGGTCTTGGGAAGATCAAGGAATTCCTAAATTGATCACATTTTGTGTATATAGGTTTTCATGGGATGGCTCAAGAATCCTTGGGTCATTGATAAAATAAAAGGGTAAGGTGTATGACAAATAAGAGTAAAAATCACAAGGTTGAGTCAATCATTTGTATATGTCATCATATATTATCAAAGTGAAGAAGTCATTTAGAAGGTCCATAGGTGGTTTGTCATCATGAAAGATTTTGTAATGTTCCTTGTCTTGAGTTTAAAATGACTTCATATAAGAGAAAGGATATGTCATATTAAAGTCAGAAGTTCAGGAGGGAGGTCTTGTCAAAGCATCATTTGGGGTATAATCACAGGAAATAATGTTTGTACAATTTCTTTGATGGTTATTTGTGGCATCCATACCTTGGAAGGGTCAAAACTAGGTGCATTGCGCAAGTTCATTGTGCAAGTCACTTGAATGATGCAAAGAGGTCTTTTCAATTCAAACAGGTACTATTCCCTCTCAAACCTATTCACATAAAATACTATATCCTTATACATCATCCTGCATCCCTCTACACGTGTTCTTGACCTACAAACTGGTTTCTGACCTCTCAAGAAAACTCCCAAAGCCTCTGCTATGCTAACCCTATTTTTTGCGCTACACATCTGCTATGTAGACTTGCGCGCTACACAAATTGCAGTTATTATGTTTTCTCTCCTCACCTCAAACCCAGTCACCAGCTGTGATAAACACATTTGAAACTTGAATGCCCATGCATTGATAGCCTGTTAAGTCACTTCGGTATCATGCAATGAAACTCTCATGTTGTTTTGAAACAAGCCCTAGCTCTGTTAGGTTTGTTGCGCAAGATTACCTATTAGGTGTTGAGAATTTCTCCTCGTGCCATAGATTTGCATCCACATTGCATATTTATTCATTCAACCATGACAACATAGGAGAAAAATAAACACATAGGAGGGAATTTGTTAATATATGATCCACATAGTCTCAGCTTGGTGAACTCGAACCCTACGTTCATATTTTTTTTTTAGCAGGCTAGGTGCATTCGATTTTGTGAGAAAACTCAAGGATACAACCAACAACTGACAAAGGATTTTTCCCTCAACTAAAATGGTATCCATACAATAGTAGCTAGGGCCATATTCCTAGTGTCAGAGGAGTCAATAGCTACTACTACAAAGATCCCAATCCTAGAGGAAAGATGGTTTAAAGGTATTCCTTTGGATTCTGTATTTTACAGTGATTTCCTTGATTCTAAATATAGAAGTCAGAAGATAGGAGGCACCATTCCTAAGCAATATGTGTTAGAGCCCTATGAGAATCTGTTGAGGGTCATACATATATATTTTACTTTTGAGGGTAGGTTTGATAGGGTATACCAGTACCATGTGAGACTCCTCATGCACTTAACAGGAAAAAACCCTCTCAACTTTCCTTTTTACCTATATAGAAGCTTAGGAAAGATGGAAGACAAGGTCCAAGCCAGGGATGACCATCTTAAGAGCAACTTGTTCCACTTCTCCTTAGTGAAGATACTAGTTTTTGAACAACTCAGAAAACTAAACATGGACTAGGATTATTTCTTGTCCTCGGCTAATATTCCCCTAGACCCCAAACGAGATACCCCATTGTCTATTGAAAGATTTTCTCCTAGCAGTTCAGGTCAAAAGGGAAAAAGTGTTACTGATCATTGCAAAGGAAATAAATTTAAAGACTCTCCTCCAAGCCAACCAGTTCCTAAAAAGGTTAGGAATCTTTTGTTCACTGATGAACCAAAAGATACCCAGACACCTAGAAGGCCAACCACTAGGTCAGCAACAAGAAGGATTCCTACACCAACTGTCCAGACAAAATATGTTGAGGTTGCATATAAGGAGATGGATGAAATCCAAACCAATGTAGGAGAGAAAAACTCATAAATTAGGGAAATGCAACAATATCTCAAAGAGGCTCAGCATGTCATTGCTCAGTTTTATCAAGAAAACAAAGAGTTGAAGAGGAAGCTAGCTAAGAAAGGTGTTGAGGAACAGACACCACAGGTCAAGATAGATCCTAAAAGTGAAAAATTCAAGGGAATTTTGCAAAACCATGAGACCATAGTTTTATCCAAGCCCACGACACCTTTGACAAGATCCTCACCCAGGAAGAATAGTCTAGACATACATGGCAAGCAAGTAGCAAGTGAGAGATATCATACTTCACCCACAAAAGGAGAAAAGAACATAAGATGGATTAATAAGAAGTTGAGGTAATCTAAAGATAAAATCATTAATCTCAAGGAATAAAATATGATATCAGATGAAAGAGCCATGAAACACTTTAAACAATGCATACCAACCAGAGCAAATGCTTGTGCAACCCTTTCCAATGCCCAGTCAAAATTGAAGAGAAATGCAACCCTGTTTAGGAAAGGGGGAAATTTGAAAGTACAGAACCTAACATTGGGGAAAGAGAACAGGAACCTAAAGCAAAAAATGCAATTGAATGATGAAGCCAGGAGGAGACTAGAACTACTTTCAGAAGTAGCAAAAATATGAAAGGGGGAAAACTCACAATTTTTTATTTTTTAAGGAAAGGAGCCATTACAGTTGCAAACTAAATAGTGATTAAAGGAGGAAGAAATTAGCTAATTTTAAGCACATTTATATATAAACATCTTTTTTAAGTCCATGTGCTTCTGATCCAAACAATTTTGACAGCATGAGTCACCCCTTTTAGCAGCTGCATTTTTTTACTAATAAAACAAGCATACCCAGCACTTACATAGCAAACCAACACTACGCAAATGTTGTAGTTATATATTAATGAGAAGGAAAGCATGAAAATTCAATTATACCTCATTTGAGGTCAAATTTGGTTTTATATCAATGGTTTCCACTTGGACCTACACAAATTTCAAGAAAGCCCAGCGTGCTATGCAAACCTACAATGCAAATGTTGTAGGTAGAATTTGTGTAGCGCTAGCACTAGTCTGCTATGCAAAGGTGACAGAGCTACATGACAGAACACCATTTCTCTTGAAGGGATCTCCAGATAAACCTAATGAATCATCCACACTTCAGAATCGAATTTAGCTTGGATATTTGATTGTATAAGATATGTTTGTTTTGCATTAAATATGGTCAAACAGACTTACTATATTTAGTAAATTCATTTTTGAGTTGTCCTATTCTATTGTAAATAGATACACTATTGTTTTCAGGAGGAAGTTGACCCCTAGTATCCTAGTATGGAAAGTAGGCATTTATATATTAGGATCATTTTGATGTAAAAAAGGGGCTTGGCAAAACTATAGTATTTTTTACCTTCATTGTAAATATTTGAATCTGAATGGAATGAAATGAAGAAGTATTGAAACTTCATGAAAGAGATTCTAATGGTGATGATATGACAGTGTGTTCCTTGTCTTTTGTATGTATCTCTTGTGTCTCTACTTACATCTCATTTTTTTCCTCTGTTTAAATTGATTTTTAAGAGTTAGAATTCATCTAAAAGGTGCTCTAAAATCAAAGAATTTAAACTTTGTCCTTTCTTCCTAATTAGGTCAGAATTCATCTATATGATGTTCTGATGTTGTTATGTGTTGCTTTCTTCCTCTTACACCCTCTATAACCAATTTAAAACGAAATGTTTCATTCACCAAATTTAGCCTTTGTTCCTCTATGAGGTTCTATCTACCAGACATCAGTTTCATTTGTTTTCAAGATTTGAATCCATAGCCCAAAAAACATCCTTATCCTCCTTGCCAACAAAACTTTATTGAATCCACTCAAAACTTTGGAAACCCTAGCCATTGTTGTATCGAGAAAAATTATCTATCAGAGACTAAGTGACAAGAGAGAGTCATCTCTGAACTAAGTAGGCTAGTACCCATCTCTAAAGAGGTTCGTGGTTACCTTTGTGAGTTGTTTCCTTAGTCAAAACAATTTACTCAGTTTTAACACCACCAATGATTGTTTTGAGCGAAATTCATTGGTGTTGTGTCAGGGGATTTTGTGGAAATTGTACCAATTTCTAGTGTCATTCTTCGGCTTTCCCTTACTCTTATTTTTTTGTGGATTGGACCGATTTTCGGGAGGTTGTTTGTTAGGGATTTATTTATCGTTCTTTGGTTGTTGCGGATTTGCAGACCTGAACTCCCGTTTGTTCTAGTGCAAAAAATTATGCTCAATTTTTATAGCATATTGATAGGCATCTCTCAATGATGAGATGTCTAGAAACTCCATTTTAGTTTGGATGTACTTGCGTAGAGCCCCACGGTAGTTTAGAACCAAATTTCACTCAGAATATTTGATAACCAACTTGGTGCGCAAGGTATGGAAGGTATTGGTGAAATATGGAACTTTTTGGCCCCTCTCTTGACGCAATGTGGTCCATATCATGTATTGGTTGTCATAGTTACCAACAGCGTAATATTGTTCCTTGACCACATCCACAAAAAATCTCAAGTGGGCTCGACCCCATATATTCCAGACTCCTATGTGGAACTTTTCTCCTAGTAAGTTTCCCACCAAAGTTTGACATGGGGGAGAGCCTTAAGGAGTGTGAAGATGATATTTTCCTGGTGGGAAAAATTGTGAACAGAGAAGTAACCTTCTATCATATTTAACCATTTTCTAGGGCATCTGTATCTATTGTGTTATTGGCAGGCATTGAAGGATGTGGAAAAAATTATCCATCACGTCTTCCCTTTGTCGCATGAGAGCTTGCTCAAGCAACAAATTACTAGAATCTTATGCTTCGTCACTTTTCTTTTCTTATTCCATGGAGGGTTTCTTCGACGTGCGAGAGTGATTTTCCTCAAGAGAGACAAGCTTGAGACCCAACTTTCTATACTCGGACCTTGTCATGAACATGCACTGAAAAAATGATCAAGAGCAGCCTACTCTGATTCCACTGATCCAGATTATTTTTGACACGAAATGAGAGTGGAGATATAATAAATAAATGTGCAGAGATATATCAAATATCCAATAATATAACATAGATATAGTAGAGATATAACAATAAACAAAGAGATACAATAATACACAATTTCTATCAATGAGAGAAATGTATAGAACTATAAAATACAGAGTGAATGAACTCGCTAGAATGGTGGAAGCTTATCTCTGAGAAGATATGCGACGGCTACGCTCATTATCAAGAATATGATTATTACATTGAGGCTCCAAATTCCTTTTTAACATAAAGAAAATTCAAAACCATAACCCCGGAAGATGAAAAGCCAACAGTTTTGTGGACACCATTTTGGGTAGCTTAGTGTATCAACTTCCAGGGGGGCGTAACTTTGGCATACGATCTCTATTTGGGGTGCACAATAGCACGTTGGAGAGGTATCTACGAGGAGATTCATTTTGAGGACTCAACCAGATCCTTTGGATATCATTGAGGTTCCCTATCGTGAAAAAACTTCGTTTATGCCCTCAAAATGGCCCTGGAAGTTTAGCAATCGAAACACTGCTAAAACTAGTAAATTACCAGAAGATTATTTTGAGTCAGTTAGAATAGGTGGGTGGCCACCGATATCCACCTGGATCATGTTTTGAGGCCCTAAACAACATTTTTTTTTATCAACAATGTGTAGCATGTAGCCAAAGGTAGATGCTAGACCGAACAAAATGTGTACTCCTTGGCTAGACCTTTCTGATGGAGTGTCGAGCGCCCCAAACAGATATTGTATGCAAAATTTGCACCCCTGGGAAGTAGACATATCAACTAACCACATCAGATCCCACGAACCTTTTGGAATTTCATCTTTTGGGGTTATGGTTTTGGATGTTTAGGGTTTTCTCATTGATGCTTTATGTTAAAATCTCTTTACGACCTCTTTGTAATCAACTTCTTGCGAATTAGCATAGTCATCACATCTCTATCTTCAGAGATCAAATACCACCATTCTATCTAGCTTGTGTGGTTTTCATTTTACAATCTTTTGTATTTCAGAAAGTGATTAATAGAAACTGAGTTTAATTGTATTATTGTGTTTCTTGCAATATCTCTATGTGTTTCCTTGTTATATATTTTCCTTTGTGCCATTCTAAATATAATATGGAACATTATAGTAGACTTCATTCTAAATAATGATGTCCCATCTAACCAACCTCACCTACTTAATTAAGTTTGAAGTGTCAATACTTTCTTATAATGCTTCATCAACTTAGTGTTCTAATTTTTCATTTCCATTTATAATGTTCCTATAATATACTAAGTGCTAGATCATTATGGCCAAGCTAATTAAGCTTACCCACTCAATGAAATTTTAAGTGTGGATATGGTTTCCTCAACTTAACATTCTACTTGTTCTTTTCCATTTATAATGTCTCTATGCTATAGTTAGTATTAGATCGTAAAAACCTAACTAACCAACCTCACCCATTCAATTTAATATGAATCGTGAACAATTTCAGTTTAATATGAATCATGAACAATTTCTGATATGGCTTCCTCAACTCAACATTCTACTTTTCCATTTCTACCTCCAATGTCTCTATCTTTTCCATCTACCTTTAATCTCTCTATATTATAATTAGTGAAAGATCATAATTTCATCTCAATTTTAATAATTCCAAAAAAGAAACTAACCAACCTCACCGACTTAATTTAATATGAAGTACTAACACTTTCTTATATGATTTCCTCGAATGGACATTCTTCTTTGAAATTTCTATCTACAATGTCTCTATCTTTTTCATTTCCATATTAAATGTCCTTATATTATATTTAGTTAAGGATTACAATGCCCATTCAATTTAATCTGCAGTGTGGACACTTTATTATATGGTTTATTCACCAATATTGATCCACCTTAACTTTGGATTTAATAAGCATTGAGAGAGATAAAAACAAATTTAGATGCAAATATCTTTGTACTTAAGACACCAAACTAAAATGGATCTATGTTGGTGCATCTACACAGATGCACACATACATATTAATGCTTGGTATCAAGTAGCTTACCCTCGATACTATGGGTTGATACAAAATAGTGATGAAAGGTGCTAAACATATTTCCCCTAGTCATATGATTTGATTTCTCTAGTGTTATTTTTATATACATAAATATTTACTTTATTTTGAGTTTTATATAAAATATTAGATTGGACCAACATATGATGATGTCAACATCATGGATAGGATGGGCGAGATGGATGTTACAATCTCTTTAATACTACATTGTGGAATGCACCTCACTTCTCTCGGTGCAATCACAATTATTCAACTCAAGAACTTCACCTACTCAATTTAATTTGAAGTCTCCATAGATTCTTATATGACTTCCTTAACTCAAGTCAACATTCTATTTTTTCACTCATCTATAATATCCATATACTAGACTTAATTCTAAATCATGATGGCTCAACTAACCAACCTCACATTCTCAATTTAGTTTGAAGTGTCACTATTTACTTTTTTATATTGCTTCATCAATTCAACATTTTAATTGTTCATTTCCATTTATAATGTTCCTACAATATACTTAGTACTAGATCATTGTGGTGAAACAAATTAACCTTGCCCACTCAATGCCATTTTGAGTGTGGACACTTTCAGATATGGTTTCCCTCCATATCCCTCAACTTAACATTCTACTTGCTCATTTCCATTTATAATGATTCTATACTATACTCAAAGTTAAATCACAAAACCTCACTAACCAATTTCACTAAGTTGGATATGAAGCATGAAATCTTTCTTACGGCTCAACATTCACTTTTCCATTTCTACCTACAACCTCTCTACCTTTTTCCATTTCTATCTTTGATGTCCATTATATTTAGTGCAAGATTAAGATGTCCACTCAATTTTAACAAACACAGAAACCCAACTAACCAAAGACCCACTCAATCTAATATGAAACACTAACACTTTATTATATGATTTCCTTAACTCAATATTTTATTTTTCCATTTCTACTTATAATATCTCTATCATTTTCATTTCCATCTTTAATGTCTCTATCTATATTGTATATCTTTTTCATTTCCATCTTTAATGTCTCTATATTGTATTTGATGCAAGATTATGATACCCACCCAATTAAATTTATTATATGATTTCCTTAACTCAATATTTTATTTTTCCATTTTTACTTACAATAT
>ML789920.1:329426-353568 GCA_009831015.1 Picea engelmannii | reverse complement strand
TTACAAACTAAGTAGAACCAGTGTAAAAAAAATAGAATACATAGAGAAAAATAAGTTCAGGTATGCTCAAAAGATATTTAATCATTAATGAATATTTATGTACAGCCAGTAGTAACCCAAATAGTTCTAAGAATCGACTTGGCTTTCTATAAACAACATGTTTTCGAGACCATATGTTGTCCACACAAATGACATACAGACTTGGCTAACTCCATACTCAAATAGTATGAAGGATATCTATGATCATGACAATGTTAGTCATATAGACGTTTGCAAGGAAGTACATACATGAAGCAAATAAAAAAAGATTACCTCGAGAAAGAAACACCTCTTCTTTCACCCCATTCTCAAACCTTAGATTGTAGTATGCCTACCATTGCTAGCATTGTTATGCTATTGAAGGATTGGCATAATGAACTTAGATATGATGCAATAGTATAAGAAAGATATACCTACTCTCCATTTTTCCTCTTTTGATTAGATATTCCTCTTATTTTATAGAAGGTTGAGTGGCTATGTGAGAGATTACTTATGTGCACCCCTTCATTTTCCTCTAGAAATTATTTCTAGAGTATTTAAATTTTTTTAATTGGAGAGAAAGAATTTTGAAGGATACTAGGTCAATGAAACTAGAATGCTAGGTTGACTAAGGGTTCAACTCAACTAGTGTGCACTTTCCTATAGTATATAGTCATGAAATATTTCATTTCCATCATGAATTATTGGCCCAATGTCTTTATTTTGAAAATCGACATTATAGACAAATTAATAAATATTGTCATTTGTTAGCGTCAGAAGTCACTCCTGGATTGCTTGCAAGAGCTGAGCCTGACACCCATCAGTTTAATGTCACGATTTTTAGAGGGGTGATCAAATGGAAGAAAACTCAGAACAGTATCATCTCAATTCTGAAACTAGGCCAGGCATGCATGGGTGAGTGAGGTCTTGATAAACTTCAAACAGTGAGTTGTAATAAAGGTGAGTAGGTGGAAGACTTATATAATAAGAGTGCAAAGGTCTGTCATAAACATCAGGCTTCTAACAGACTGGAGAAGAAAGCGTCCAAACACAAGATCCTCTTACATTCGAACAAAGAAGACCAGAGAGTACAATAATGTAATGACAAATCCTTTATCATAACGAAACCGCAACAATTCAAGCGAATCATTCGATCATGAATTCCCTGGTATGAGACAAAACACATATGGAAAGGAAAACTGTTTGTCATAAAACAAGAAATCTCAAACACAGATGCATAACCCAAAAACCAGAATGGTTGTTAAAACTTTACAGTCGGGAGCTTCGCTCTACCATCGATAGATACAAAAATGGTGAAAACGCCTACATATACTCAAAACAGCAACAACAACAAAATCGAGACGTTGCATTAAAAGCTTTGCGTCTGCATGGCTTCTGACAATCTGCAACTGCAATCTTTGAATGGTCGTGCAACTTATGGCAGACGCGATCGATCTTCTGACAGTTTCATCGGTGAAGAGACGTGCCTTTAATTCATTGTCGGACCTTCCCCATTATGGCGGAGACAATGTCTAACCACCACCAACCACTTCAATAACTGCTTTCTTGGGATTGAGGATGGTCAAGCCAACTCGGCATCTCGGGGACGTGGATGGCCCTTCGTGTTGCCACCTGGATCAACTGAGCTGGCCGGCACGAAGGACAGGGTGCATAATAGGAGTGGTGGCACCAACCTCATGAGGGCGTGGTATGAAGTGACGAGGTGTAAGAGGGATGTCAGAGGAGAACACATGGCAGAGGACAACAGGCGGAAGGGGGTAGGAGACAAGATATGATGAGCTTGCTTTTAGCAAGAGACTGACGTGGAAAGAGCAGGACACATGGCAGTCAATGAGTGGATGATGAGATGGGAGAAGGACCACGCGGACCAGGAGGGGGGGAAGATGGACAGATGTCGGAGGATGAGGAAGGGGCTAAAGGGCACGAGCCTCATCGCACGGCCAGGAAGAGGGCAGGTGGTACAGAAGGCTATATGACAGGAAAGGGGGGGCCACACTGGTTAAGAACGGAGCAGCTGAGGAGGATGGGACCTTCTGAGTGTCGTTGATCCGGGCACTTTGATATCGGTCGTCGGGAAGATGCGTGCCTGATTCCGGACCCCCCCCCCTCTGCTTAAAGGTAGAAAGGCGGGGGGGGGGTCTGGAATCGCCTCGCGTGCCATTGATCCAGGTGCTTCAATCTCAGTCGTCAAAGAGATGCACTCTGGATTCCGGACCCCCCCCCCTCCGCTTAAAGGTAGAAAGGCGAGGGGGGGTCCGGAATCGCCCGTGCGCCGTTGATCCGGGCGCTTTGATTTCTGTCGTCGAGATCCGCTTGCCATTTACCACAGGCGCGCTTGCGTTCCAAACATAGGACAAGTGGGTTTTTAACCCATTCTTTTGCATTCTAACCCCCCTACAATAAATATCGCTAACACCATTCATCTTTCACACCCCCCGCCCCACACACACACATAAGTTCAATTGTCAAACTACCATCACATGCCATTGAATATCTACACCAACCAAAAGAACCTCAGAACCACCATCCAAAATAGATATAAAGTTAATCAAAATTAGCTACATTATTGTTCAAACTAACATGCACTACCACTGGTCCATCAAGCAAATTGTATCTCACAATCCCATGCATAATCAAAACACATACATAATCCATTTGATTCAAACTAGAAAATGTTGATGACAAATATTAGGTGGTTAAGTCACTAGTTCATAATATCCCAAATCTATGAGGGTATCCCTATATAGGAAGAACAAGTTTCTAGTGTGATAACAAATTTCTACCCACTTGAGAACACCATTCTCAAATGGAGGGAACTTATTTGTAATCTTGCATGCACCATGGACATTCTTTTTCTCTTATTGGTAAACTAGGAAATATTTAGTCTAACCATTCATTTTGAGGTAGTGTCTATAAATAAATAACAATCAACTTCAAACACAACACAAACCACTCATAATATATGCATGCACAAAAGAGATCAAATGGAAAGGGGAATTTCCATGAACAACTGAGTTTAAGAGGAGGATAATGGAAAGGATAGGCTTAGGAAGTTGTTTTCAAGTGATTTCCACCTAGAATTTACTATTTTAGCCAATATGCTAATCAACTCTAGGATCAAATCATATATCTCCTACACTACATATAATTTTACTTCAACTCCTTGGGCTTCCAAATTAAAATTCCTTATTGATTCATGTAGTTAAAGAGATCACTCCCAAAACTTAGCGTGCATTTCCAAGCTATCATAGTATGTGCCTATAAAAGTGTGAATTCATATTCTATATTTAAATCCCATGCATATGTTGAAAATGGTCATTCTCAACACACTAGGAAGCTTTAGTAAGTCTATAATATCACACTACAAATAGATTTTCCCCATCCTTAAACCCTCTTGGAATGCATCATATGGAAAGGTTAAACTCAAGCAATTTTACAAGGGATTTAGCACATGTAGCTCATCCATATGAAAAATAAAACAATAGTATGACAAAACTAATTAACTTTCATCACACACTTGCATATTCTTTATAACATAACAACCTACACACGATTGTATGATATATGTAAATCCCAAGCAAAGTTTCATCTACTCATCTACCATGTATACAATAAGAAAATAATTCTAGGGAGGAGGCCCTTTAGTTTCAATATCACATTTTCACTAGAGAGATTCAAAACTTGTCATGGCTTGCACTTCAAGCCCACAAGTGAAACATATACCATGATTAACAAAGCTACATCAAACCATACCATACCAAATAATGATTGAATAAACCGTCGTTAACAATGGAAATTTGTCCAAAATCGTATTATGCTAGAGCTAGAAATGATACGTAATCTATACATTGTTGTGGATATTCCACTAGAATAGTTCGTCGCAACATATCTAATTATGAAAGTTGAAATATACACTAGGAAGGTTAAATTCCTTTAGATTCCAGAATATTTAGTTATTGATTTTCTACTTATGTATGAAATAGATAAAATGTGTAAAATAGAGAACAATAAAATACAATCACATACCATCCACAAAATGACACAAAGATTTTCCCTGGGAAACCCTTACAGGAGAACTATTATTCTCTATAATTTCCCACTCCCGGTTTCTCTGCTCAACTATGGAACAAAATACAATAGTATAGAATGGAACCCCTTCTCCTAGTGGCTCGGTATTTAACATCTAGGGGTAGGTTTTTTACTTCTGTAACCCTCAATAGTGATATGGTTTTGGACCTTCTAGAGTCGTATTGAAATTACATATGTGGTTAGCACCATATGCATGAGTAACGGGGGCTGGTGTGGCATCCCCTCATACCATGGTGGTTAACATGGTAGGTCATCTTGCAGGATGCATAATGTTTGCATACAATATTCAATTGACACAATTTTTGCATTGTTTGAAAGGTCTGGGTGTGAAAAATAACATCAAGGGGTCTAAGCTATGCCGGGAAAGTTTTGACCCCAAACAAATTTTTTTGATGCCTCAAAATGGCCCAGGAAGGTTTCGGACCCCAATTTTCCAAACTAGGATCTGCCACTAAAATGGTCTTGAAAACTCGTTCCTACAAATTATTTTTTTCACTCTAAAAGGATCAAGATAGATGAAAAACAATATGATGATATCTCTCTTTGGATTTGGCTTCTCTTCGTTGATTCTTCTCTCTTTCGATGTTCCTTTCGTCAATACCTACCTCAACTAGCATCTATGGCTATAACTTTCTAACTACTCATTCTTTCCTTCACGTATTGACTCGTATCATTTTAGTAACTAGAGAGAGAACAAATAAAAAACATAATTCCATAGTTGTCAATTCATTGACTTTTCCAAGATTTTTCCGATACAATCTAAATGAAAATTTTCCAATACAAGTTGACAAGGTCAATCCTTCAAAAATGCTACTATTATATATGTAATTATTCCTTATTTCTTATATATGTAATTACGCTTTCTTTCTTAACTCTCTAGTTACCAAAAGCACTTTCTTTCTTCCCCTCCATCCTTACAAAGGTAAGTAAGTAATAACCTGACCTTCGAAAATGTTGCTATTATATATGTAATTACGCTTTAGCATTTCCTCTCTCTTGGGTCGATCGGATTTGTACCTCAGAAATAAAGACCAATGGGACCCCTTACCTCAGTATACTGCAGAAGGAAGTCCAACTAGCACCAATTATGGTATGTATTATGGTCAAGTGCATTAGATCATTCATCTAGCTTAGTAATATTTTCTGATAGTTGATTTAGGGATGGAAACAACATGAAGTTCTAACCAACTAGGACAAGTGAAAAGATTGGGATATGGGAAGTCAATCCTAGTATGTTGATTGAAGATTTGGGTTTATCGATCTGCAGTGAACTTCATGGTGGAAGCGTATTCAACCATATGTAATGATCAAGGAGGGTTGACACAATGGAGATAATGCCTAATTATCCCACAATGAGTTACTATTTTCAACCTACTATAACCTCCTAGAAATCACTTCCACTTCAGAAAACCTAAAACCCGATGTCAAGATGCAAATAATAGAGTGCTCTAAATTAAGGACGTATGATGTGGAATCATATAGAATATGGGAGAAATGAATCATATTTGTGTAGTGGTGAGAGGATCGGGGAGGGAGGGTATATTGACCTATACTCCCTATTATATACATATTTAAGGGTTTCACAACCTATGGGAACTATGCTCGAGAAAGAAAGGTATAACTTTCATTAACCATCATACAAGATAATCGTCTCTACGCTCACCAATCTGGATAATACCTCCCCATTTAGGGAGGCTTTTGGTACCCAAAATATTTATTTAATGAGTGAGGAAATGTTTCCTCTACCTTCTCCCTAGAGTACCACTTTGATTTTTCTAGAGGTTTTCCTTTCAACCTAATCTACCAAAGGTCATGTTGCCCCTGTCTTGTAGCTTTGGACCACTTTGCAAAACTATGCCCTCTACCAACTCTAATTGAGCATTTGGTTATAAGTCCTCTATGGAAGGTAGGACCTACTCCCCCTTCTAATCCAATATGGAAGGCTCATAGAGTTTGAGATTCTCCACATTCACTACTGAGTAAATGTGCATGTATGGGGGTAGACTGAGTCTGTAAGCATTATCTCCCACCTTTTCCAATACCTCAAAAAGACCATACTATAGAGGCTTGATCTTCTTACCAGGACCCTATAGCCTTTCCTTATTCAATTGTACCCATACTTTGTCTCCCACTCTAATTGTTCTCTCTATTTTTTGTCGCTCATGTCTATCTATGTACTTTTCCTTTGATTTCTTTGGTGTCCCCTGTACTTGCAAATGGATTTGTCTGATATTCTCATCATTTTTTCTACATTTAATGCATCTCTTGTGAGGTCCTCCCTCACTCCTCCTTGTTCTCCATATACAACATCTAAGGTTGAAGGTGGAAAATACTAAAAGAAAATTTCAAAAAGTGACTTACCAGTAGAAGTGTGGACTAATCTATTATAAGAGTGTTGTATATAGATAAAATTTCCATCCCAAGTCTCCATATGATTCTAATTGTAAGCCATAAAAATTTGCACCAAATTCATGTTGACTACTTAAGTCTGTCCATCTGTCTGTGGATTGAATGTTGTAGACCTCTTCAACTTTATGTCCATCTTCTCCCACAATGTAGTCCAAAATCCACTGAGAAATATGGTATCCCTATCCCAGAGTGCACCCAGACCTGTTCAAAGAACAAGTTTGTTGCTTCCTTTCCCTTGATGGTATTTTTACAAGGCATGAGAATGCACATTTTGTTGAACCTATCAAATACCACAAATAAATAGTCATGTCCCTTCCATGTGGTTGGTAAACCTCCCAAAACATCCATGGAAATGCTTTCCCAGGGTCGAGTGGGTATAGGTAAGGGATGGTATAAACCTTGCTTCCTGTTACTGGGCTTGTTGGTACAACAAAGTATTCATCCTCTAACATACTATGCTACATTTTCTTTCATTCTGGGCAAGTACACATACCTTTGTAAATTGGCAACTGTCTTCCCAACACCAAAATGTCCTACAACCTAGGAGGTGTGATATTCTCTTATAAGATGAAATTGTTCACCTTTAGGGACACAAATTTTGTAAAGCTTGTAGATTAAACCATTATGGAAATGATAGTTAGCCTTTTCATCACCTTCTTATATATGAATTTGTCCTTGTATCTATTGAAACACCTCCTTGAAGTCTGCATCTTTTGTGTATGCCTCTTTATATGCATCATGAGTAAAAGGCTCCATGTGCATTAGAGTTCCCAAAGCTATAATATTGGATGTGGGTGGCTATGAGAGGATGTGTGCCAATGTATTTCTGTTAACCATATTATACTTGATGACTAGATGAAATTGCTACAAAAACCTCGTCTACCTGTAATGCCTACTTTGTTGTAGCTTACTTGAACCTACAAATACTATAGTGGCTGGTGATCTATGAGGATGATGGTATCCTTTCCCATTAAATAGTGCTTCCACTTTTTGATAGCTTGTACCAGGACATAGAGCTTCTTTTCGTAGGTAGGGTAGTTGAAAGCCTCCCCATGAAATACTTCATAATGATAGTAGATGGTCCTTCCTCCCTACATCGGGATTGCTCCCATGGCATGGCCACTTGAATCTGTCTCCACTTCAAAATTATTTTAAAGTTTTGGTATCGCGATCACTTGTGCTTGACTGATACTTATTTTCAATGCATCAAAGGCCTTCTATTGCTTCTTCCCCCATTGGAAATTATTGCAACTAGTTTTTATGGCATGGAGTGGTGCAATTACAGCTAAAAATGAAGTTATCAACTTCCTCAATTATTTTGTTGCCCCAACAAAAAACCTAACTTCAGTGACATTTGTAGGAACTGGCCATTTCACAATGTCCTCCATCTTTGCAGGATCTATCTTGAGCTCTCCTCCACCGATCACATACCAAAAATCCACCAAATTATGTTGAGAAAACTCAAATTTCTTGAGATTGGCCAACAACTGGTGATTTTTTAGAGTCTCTAACATCTGCATAAGATGTGACATGTGTTCCTCCTAGATAGTTCTATAAACTAGTATATCATCCAAATAAACAATAACAAATGAGTCTAGATAAGGGCATAAAACATCATTCATTTGTATCATAAATGTTGTTGGTTTGTTGCATAAACCGAATCGCATAACCAACCACTCATACAAACCTTGTCTTGTCTTGAAGGAAGTATTCCAGGTATCTTCTTCTTTGACTCGTACTTGGTGATATCCTAATTTCAAATCCAGCTTAGTGAAGTACTTGGCATGTTGTAGCTAGTCCAATGGATCATCGATCATTGATAGAGGGTGTTGATTCTTTAGTGTAATCTTGTTCAATACCATGTAATTGATAGACATTCTCCAAGTCCCATCCTTCTTGGGTACGATTATGATGGGTGACCCACAAGGTGAGGTATTTGTTCGAATCACACCCTGCTCCAACAACTATTGCATGTGCTTCTTCACTTCATTCGCTTCTAGAATAGACTTTCTATACAACTCAATATTCAAAAATTGGGATTATGGAAACAATTTTTTTTTTCTCCACATCCCTCTTGGGTGGTATCCCTTTATGCTCCTTGAACACTCCTATGTATTCTTGTAGCAACTCCTTCAACTAATTTTTTTTTTCTTTAGTACACCCCTCCAGGGATTCCTTCACTCTCATTGACTCATCATCAGAGTGATTTTTTCTTAAGAAAAGAAAAACAAATTTCTTACTAGAACTAATCAACTTCTTGGATTGGTTGGCACTTACTAGTGATGATGTAGGACTTCCCATCCTTGATCAATCAGTATCGGTTGGCTCTCTGCATGAAGATTGCATCACTCATAAACATGTAGCGGTTTACAAACACTACTTTTCATATGTCAAGGGATACTATGTCCAATTCCACTTCATCAATAAAATCAACACTTATAGAAAATGTAATCTTACATTGTTTTGTTACCTTTATATATTCATTCTTGTTTACCCAACCCAATGGATAAGGGATAGGATGATCATGAACCTCCAATCCAATATTGATTACCAAATCCACTGCTATGATATTATCCTGTGAGCCAGATTTGAACAATGAATCTATCCTGGTCTTCATGACCTGAAGATTGATGTGGAAGATCTTGGTCATCTCCTTCTCTTCTTGGTGAGGAAGGATACTCAGATTCACCTCCTTCTACACAAATTTTCTCATAATATTTGCATCCACATATGATTTTATTTCAAATTGATTTCTCGAATATGTGACTAGAAGGTTCTTCTTCTTTTCATCCTTCTTACCATTCTTCGAATTTGACTCTGGAAGTAGTTTCCAACACTTTTCATCAGTGTGACCATCAATGTTGAAATGATTGCAATGGTAGCTAGGATCATTACACTGAAGTGTAGTGGATATTGTCTTTTTATCGTTTCCCCCTTTCCACTTATTCTTCCCCTCCTTGGAATCTTCATGTTTCTCTTTTTTCTTTGAGCCACGTGGATTCCCCTTCGTTTGGCCTATTTTTTCTAGGTACTATGCTTGTACACACACCTCATCCACTATCCTTGGATTGAAGAGAATCACCTGCTTTCATAGACAACTTTGTAATCCCCACAGATACTTGAGGAGTACATATGGGTTCTTCAAAGAGATACCCAACATGGTGGTCATCCTTTTGAACTCGATGGTGTACTCCTATACACTCGGCCCCTGGATCTTCCTGAAGTAGTGCCACTGGATCCATTGGTCCTCTACATACCCTATAAGGTATAATTGGGACTTGATGAGAGTTTTGAAGTCCTCCCACCTAGTTACTAGCAGATCACCCTCTAGCCTAAATGTTTCTATGTGGATTTCCCACCAGGTTAAATAATGGCCCTCTAACTTCAACCTAGCAAATGAAATCTTCTTCCCTTCATCTATATGGTGAACAATAAAATAAACTTCTAGTTGTTGCAACCAATGTTTCAGTTTTAATTTATCGATCTCAACTTGGTATGGATTTATGTCCACTTTCACTTCCATATTGAATAGGGATTGTGAAGGGTTAACCACTTGACTTCTCTTTCTTGAATTCTTTCCATGACTATTTTCCCGAGTCTTCCCGATCTCCTTATTTCCCCTCCAATCTGATATCTAAGTTAGAGCCTCCATCATATTTGAATGTTCTGAGCTTTCTTTCTAGAGCCGCCATGAGGAGTTTCATATTGCAACTGATGTCGACAACTTGCGCTTCCAACCACTCAAACATTTATTTCACTAGTTCTTGTGGGTTATTATGAATAGAATCGTCCTCCATGGTTAAGGTTTCTGCAACTTCTATTTAATTCGATTCATGGATCTTGAAACTTCCCACAAATACCCAAAAGAAAAACATGCTCTAATGCCAATATGATCTGTAAATTGTTGTAGATATTCCACTGGAATAGTTCATCACAACAGATATGATAATGAAATTTTAAATCTACACTATGAATGTTAAATTCCTTTACATTCCAGAATATTTGGTTAGTGATTTTTTTCTTATACATGAAATAAACAAAATGTGGAAAATAAAGAACAGTAAAAACAACCATACATCATCAACAAAAATGTTGGGTATGTGTTATATTCTTTGCATGTGTGTGGGGCGCGTGTCGGATTTGATGACAGCATATGACGATCCCATCACTTGTCAATGTACACCTGCATTGGGTGTCATTCAGGGGGGTCTTAAGGGGGGAAGGCTTGTCCCCCTTGACCTTAGAAGAAGTCCTTAGCTCCAAAGAAGTGCCCTGAATTTTTTTGGCGGGTAGTTTTTGCTATTTTAGCATTTTTCGCTATTTTTAGTGGTTTTCTAAATTAATCTCGGATTAAGGGATTAGGGTTTTGGTAGCTTTGAAATACCTAAAATATTGTATATATTGTATTATGAATAGTGAAAAAAATATAATTAAGAGTTGAGAGGTGTGGCACTAAGGAAGGTTGGTTTTCTCCTGGTTAAGGGTTTCTAGTGTAAATCTTTGTGTATTGTGTGTATGATCCATTGATTAATTTATGTTTTGTTTAATAATATGTATGCATTTCTTTACTTCACATATTTAAAACTTACATTTTTTATCATAGCACATTTTTGGCTTCAGGGGGATGCCTTTATTGTTGAGGATTTGGCTCAGTCTTGATAGATCATGTTTATCTTGGGTCTGTGATAAACTTGGGTTCAATGGCAGCTTTGCAGTGGTCATTCACATATTGAAAGAGAATGTAAAATAGTTCTAGAATCGAGATTTATAAGTTTAATGGTGAAAACTTTGAGGTATCAAGGCACACTGTATGGATTCATGCCAAAAGGGACCCAAATAAGAATTCATTGCAAATGAGGTACTACGTCACTGGAGAGGAAGTCCAATGGGCTATGAAAGATTGGCCAGATGAGTGGAAGGTACTAGTAACCTCAAAGAAGAAACAAAAAGGAAAGAAGCCAGTAGAATTTGGGACTTCGCAAAAATCAAATAGTCCAGCAGCTAATACAAGGAAGGTCGTTGATCACGCAAAGGATACAGGAGGGAGTGAGACAATGAGAAAGCCTAGACAAAATAATAATCAAAATATAGAAACACAAGAGAAGGATTGTGCCAAAGTGACTAATAAAGGAGCACAATAGAAATATACTAATGGAAGCGCACCAAAGGAAACATCTATTGCTACGCAAGAGGAACTAGAAAGAGGAGGAGATATCCTGGACATAGAAGTACCTACAACTTCAGTGTATAAAAAGACCATACCAATGAAGAGGACGGTGCTACAGGAAGTAGGCCAGAGAAAGAAGATGAAGGTGCACAAAAGTGTTCCAAAGTGGGCATTGATAGAAGATGATGCATATTTGGTTGCGAAAAAAGTACATGACCATGCAACAGAGTCGTGGGATGAGGCTCAGAAGAAAAGAGAGGAGATTATAAAGAAGCTATCAGAAGTTAAGGAAAAATTATCACAACCTCAATTGAATGTGGTGCAGCAGAAGGAAAGGGCACAACCACAACATACTGATCATGAAGATACAATCCCCATGTAGAAGACAGTCCAAATTATAGTGTTAGGAAGAGAGAAATTTTCTATCACCCAGAATATGTTGCAGATGGATGAGGAGACAATGCAGAAATAGCTTAAGGATATTGACCACTTGGACTTGGCATTTCCCAAGGTCCCCACTAAAATGATGTATAAAATACAAGTTAGTGTAGCACAAGAGATCCAATCAAGGGCACACGCAGATGTGACAGAGTTACAAGTAGCTAATTACATAAGGGACACAGTGAAGATAACCCTCAACGAAGTGTAGATTAAGAAGTACAAGGTAAAGAAAAACATTGGCCTGATAGATTAGCGCATAGAAGAATTCCTCAACTCTATTCCAGAAAGCATGCAAGAAGGGGTGAATTTACAGACAGAAGAGAAGATTGGAAGAATAACACAAGCCATGGAGAGTTATAAGAGCCATATCACAGACTTGATGGCACTCTTGAAACCAAGCACACCACCAAAATTTATATCATATAGAGAGTAGGAGATGGCCAGACATATGGAGAACATGGCGTAGAGTATCAAAGAAGTTCCAGAGTTATACAACAAAAGCACTCAATTATGGACAAATTTGTAGGAGGATGAGAAGTTGTAGGAATTGGAACAGAAGGAAGAAGGAGTCAACACATCTGCACAGGATTTGAAGAAAAATAATAAGGAAATGAACATATAGGGTAGGTTGAGGAGCGCACAAGAGTTAAATAATTTATAGGAAGAACTGAAGAAGGTGAAAACAGAGAAGCAGTTGAGGCAGGATCAGTTGGAGCTATTGTAGGAAGATGCAAAAAAGATGTTGACAGAGATGTATACAACCAAGGAACAGATGGAAAACCCTAAGTTGGAAGCTAGATAAATAATCAAAGAGAATATCGCTACCCATACTGTGGAGTCTATTGATGAGAAGAGCGCATAGGTGAAGACTCGTGCTGAAGATATTTCAGGTAGATTCCAGAAGTTGGACAAGTCTGTCAGAGATGCAAGCATTGCCTGAATGGCTTGAGAGGAGCCACATGTTAGTGTTGGGGGCCTATTGGAGCAAGTTATTTTGGGAAATGTACACAAATAATGGAAGACAGTTGGAAATGGGACCAGTAACGGAAGCACACACCAGGAAATAAGGAAAATAAGCGCGCTAGAAGGAAAGGAAATAAGCGCACTGGGAATCAAGGAAAAGCAGCATGAAAAAGAGAAGAGTCAAAGAAAGGAACTATTGGATCGAGGACCAGCCACGCACAGGAGGTTGATATGTGGAAAAACCTAATCCAAATAGGGTTAGGGTTTTGGTCATCAATGTAATGGTTTTAGCCCACTTTTGATAGTATAAATATATGATGTATGAGGTAGTTGGACATATCTTTTGGGGGAGAAGTCTTGAAGTACCCTTGAGAACTTTTCTGAATTTTGAGCTAGTCTTTGTTGAGTGTGTTGATCGAGAGTTGTGGAGCTTATGTTGAGTCTTTTTTTTATTTGTATATGAGGGTCAGGTCGAAATGTTTGGAGCGTGGTGTGACACTGGTTAGCCTCACCATCACCATACTTTTGATGTAATGCGTGCAACTCAAAAAATTGAAGATGAATAATAAAGAAGACAAATATTTGTAGATGTAGCCAGGGGGGTTGAACCACGGTAAAATATTGTGCTAATGTGTGGAATGTATTATTTATGTTTTACTATGTTTCATGATGAATGAACGGGTAATTAAATGGATCTATTAAGGTTGATTTACAGCACACACTAGATTAGACATGTTATTTCCTGCAAAATGAATGTTAAAGGTTAAATGAATGGCCGATTTGAATGATGGTATGGTAGATCTAATGAATATTGAAGTAGATAAGTAGGTCTAAAATCCCAATGAAAATGATCCTTTCCATGATTGCATACATATGGTTAATGCAATCACCCATAATCCATCTTAGGTAAGACTGTGTTGTGCACTTTATGCGCAGTGTTTCCTTCTGGTCTTCAAAAGGGCCAATGATTTCTAGGGTTTTTTTGGAGAACTAAGGTAGAACCCGGGTCAACCCATAAATACAACAAACATTATATATAGAATGTAAAGAGACTCCCATGTGGTTATTTTTTCCCTAAGGTAGTTAATAAATGATATTCATTTAGAATCTTATTAACTTAGCTTGTTCTTGTCTTCTTCTGCTCTTCTAAATGTTTCTGGGTTTTTTTTGTGTTAGTTTGTTGATTAACATCATCCCATATTATTCTTCTATGTCTCATCCTTCAAAAATTATCTTTCAAGTCCAATTTCGACTCTTGTAGCTTCAGATATGACTGTTTGAACATGCACATCCCACTTTCTCATTAATTTTGGTTGTCTTCTTTTTTATACGTTTTATGGGAATTTTTTCCCTAAATTTGTCAATACTTGTTGTTTCATCACATTATGTTCTCTATTATATTTTTGTTGAGCTATCGTGAGTGTAATTTCATTTCCTGTAGCTCCAGATACGGTTGTCTGAAGTTTGCACAGTGGTTTTCCCCGAAATTCATGACCTTCTATTTTCATGTTTTTTGATATCTTCTGCCACTTGGTTGGATTCAATTCCTATCCCAATGCATTATTCATATTGATATCTTTATAACAATGTATCTTGGGATCTATTCGGACGCCTGTAACTCTGAAAATGTCTAGTTGAAAATCAGTGTTTAACAACCCTTGACCTGCCTTTGGGTGAATCTAGGTCGTCGATATTCAACCTGAAAAGCATTGTACGACATGCATAAGGGAATTCAATATTGCATGGATTAAATAGTTTTTATCCCCTTTACTTTATTTTTATAAGAACCTAGGAAATGCATAGGACCTAGGGCTTGTGTTGTAATTTTGGTCATGGTCGGGACATGATATTAAGGAATGTAGCTCACTTTGATGGCTTACCATTGTAGTTCGACGGTTGGGACATGAAACCTAAGTCTCCACACTTCACTCTGATGGATAAAGACTTTATGATGGTAAAAAATTCTCCAAAAAATATATGCTTTGATAGTTGCATACTCTCCAAAAAATATTAAAAAAATTTCAATTCTAATAGGTTCTCATCGGAGTCTAATGGTGCACGTAAACACTCTGATAGCTGTCATTCTGATATGATGGCTTCCCAATAGGATATCAAATAGTTTCTTTAGATGTCTCCTCAGGATGGCTATTTCGATGGCATGACTTCGATGGAACCTAGGCTTCCGATAACAGATGAACATGATTTAATTTCCAAAATTTAATATGATATAAGCCTTCAGGATGGTGAGGCTTTTACTTGTAAATGTGAGTAAGTCTCGATAAATGCATGAATGAAATACCTATGCATATTAAACATCTCGATAAGCTAGGTTGCTGAGAGGTAAGCTTCCTTATTGGTTTACTTATGAATAAAATATTCATATAGTTCTTAAAGGTATTTAGGAGGAGGGGATTCCATGAAGACATGAGGTGTGCCTTACTGTTAATTTCTAATGGAATTTACCATTGGATGAAGATAGGTATTTAGTAGGAGGGGATTCCATGAAGACATGAGGTGTGTCTTATTGTTAATTTCTAATGGAATTTACCATTGGGTGAAGATGAAGACCGATGGGAAAAAGCCTCGAACGAAAACCCATGAAATATTACATTGGATTTTAATGAGTGACGGGAAAAATGAAAAGTTAAATTAAATGAAACTAACATGAAATTATATAAGAAAAATAAAATGAAAATATACAACCTAGGACTTAGGGGATAAATGGGAAAAACAAAAATAAAATTAAAATGGAAAATAAATAAAAGATAAAATATAAAGGAATACAAACCAAAAATTTATATTGTTTTATTAATTTTGCAGGGCATGAAAAAGAATGAGAATGTACATATTATACATTAGGGTCTTAGAAAAAACACACCATGTAACAAATAGTTTAGTGATGTAAAACAAATTTGATCCTTTTAAAAACAAATTTGACCCATGTAAAAACATTTTTAAAGTGAACTTGATTTTTCCCATGTAAAAAATAGATATCAAGAGTAACTCTAGGGAAAACCATGGGGAATAAAAAACCATGGGAAATTACCATGTGAAATAAAACCATGTGGTTTTTCAAAACCAAGGGTAAAATACAAATGGAAATAAATAAATGCAAAAATAATAAATAAAAATACAAATATAAAGAAATAAATAAATAAAATAAAAAATATACAAAAATAAAAAATATACAAAAATAAAAATAAAAATTAAGAAAATAAGGCCAAGTTACACACGAGTCATGGTTCCATGCTCGTCGTGGTTCCACACCAGTCAAGGTTCCATGGTTAGGGGCCAAAATTAGGAGCAAGGTATAACATTTAGATTTTGAGTAACAGGGTTCCAAGTCGTGTGTGATATGTCGTACAAAGACTACGATTGTTCAAATTTGGATGTGACAAATGGAAAGTAGCGAGGGGAAAAAAAGATGGCACGTCATGAGACAAATCAATGTCATAAATATAAACTCAAATGATAAAATAAGATCAATGGAAACATGATGTTGGACACATGTCAATCTAGTAAAGATAAACATCTCATAGGGAAGACCTAATAAGATTGCAAAGGCAGTGAATATGATCAGATCAAGAAATAAGTTCTTATGTCAAGCCACAATGTATGAAATTGATTATGATAAATAAAGAGAATGCATTGGGTGACAATATGACAAGGAACTACATCCATGAAGCTCAATAGGTCTTTGGCTTGGGTTTCTGGAGATAAGGGAGGATGAAAGAAGAACCTGGTAGAGATCAATCCAAAAAATCTCACTCCTTTTAGACCTCAAGAAAATCACAAGGGACTTCACTCAATAATTCCAATGAGACAAGATAAATCAAGGGATCCTAATAGGATTCTCGCCTTTAGGCTTCATACCAGTCTTAAGGAAATGTGCACTTAGCACTCCCAACGAAGATTCTTGACATATTAAATCCAATGAGATCGCAAGATAGGACTATGGGAAAGGTGGATATGATAACCTTATGATATTCAAACTTCGAGGCAATTGTAAGTCAAGGTGAATCTGCTTCTCGATGATGGGGATCCTGGTGGGAATCAAGATTGTGGACAAGGATCAAGGTTTTGGCATAATCAATGTAATGATGATAGAAACAAATCTATCTGAGGATTGGGCAAGACAAGGATTAGTCCATAATGTTCAATATTGGCTTCAAACGACATAAAAGATATGCATAGAGAGAGGTGTAGGAAAGAGGAATAAGATCAAAGCATTCCCCCAAATTCATTTTAGTTGGAGCGGTCTTGTAAATGAATTGGCCATGTGAACCTACTCCTGCAACCACAAAAAAGATGATATTGGTTATATGATTAAGAAGATGCTTGTCAATATACTATAAACATTACATTCCATGTCTTCAACAAATTTATAAATGAGTGTTGGGTGTTTTCGACAATAATTATGGTTGGATGTAGATAAGTGTCTTGAAAACTGCATGTGCCAAGTCTCAAAATAAAAATAAGGATTAGTGATTTTTTTATTGAAGCTAAGAGTTTGAAACTGAAGAGCGTGATCATATACAAGAGCATAAAGAGGAACGCACTAGGCACAACATGCAAGAAAGAGGATGCAGAATTTAAGTTATCCATTCAAAAAAAAATCCTAAAAAAAAATTCATTCAAGACAACCATCAATCAATATCAAACACCCAACACCCTCAAGGTAGATAAAGAATTAACATTAGATTCAAGAAGTAGAGGATTAGGAATTAGGGATGAAATTTTATTAAAGGGCCCCTTTCCTTTTGCTTGTAAAATAAAAAGTAAAGCGGGGTTGTTTTGGCCTCAACAATATCATTTATGGAACATTTATGAGTTTTTATTCATGAGGTAAAGGGAGGTGATCCAATTTTAATGTGGATTAATTATCCCATTTTCCAATGAACCACTAGCTTCTCAAAATAACTTCCATTTATGGATGCCCATATTTTGAAGGAAATTTGTACATGTTGAAGGGATGTTTTAGTAAGTGATATTCATGGACTTAAGTCACGTATATCAATGTGCATTAGAAGAATAATAAATATGGTAACTAGAAGGAGGAAAGATCCCTTTTGTGGGAATATTGTTAACTCTCTTCCCCACCAAGATAAATAGTTCCATTCATCAACTACATATCAATGGTTTCATTGTCTAACTCTTAAGTAGAATAAAGATAACAAAATATGGACAACTAGCTTAGTAAACTCTAGTTGCATGCCCAAACTCTTATACTTCAGGGAGTTGGTTTCATGGTGTGCCCGCAAGTTTGACTCAAAGAGTAGAACAATCTAAGTAGCAGTTGGAGGGAAGAACCTCATTCCATTAACTCCCAGGATGCCCAAACTTCTTGCTTCTAACAAAAGTATCAATATTCCATATAATGACTCTTATATGGATTCCCAAGGTCCTGAGGTAAATTTGTTAAAGGATTTCATAGCTCTTTTCATAGAAATGTCAGTTGACCTCTCATCCATTGATATATCACTGTTGGCAGAGTCATGTCGGTATTTTTCATGGTTATTCACATGTTTGATGGGACAACAATCTACTTCTCACATTCCTATGTCGGTTTTGTATGTCTTTGATTTTTCTTTCCAAAAATAAACTATCTGAGATTGGGCCAAGGTAATCTCGAATGATATTTCCTATCATCTCACCAATTATTTAAAGAATCAAAGGTTTTTAATGACTGCATATTGTTGGAAAGGAATTATGGAAATAAGATTCATGAAAAATCCTAAGTATAGAAGATGTGCGCAGAAGAAGAAGGAAGACCCAGGAGTGCGTAGTTGAGGCACATTCAGAAGTATAGTGCACAGTGAGAAGAATAAAGAAATAGAATAAAGAAGGGAATAAAATAAGAGAAGAAAGGGGGCAAAAATGAAGGTTGATAATCTGACGTGCTAAATATAGAAGGAGACACAAAAGCAGGAAGAACAACAGTCATAGTGAAAAAGAAGCATGTAGATAGAAAAGTAGGAATAGCAGCCCGAACAAAAACTCAACTTGAGTTATCATGTATTGTAATAGGGTTTTTGGATGAACAAAGTAGAGTTGTAAGCCCTAGAATTTGTGTATAAATATTTAATGGGTTGGGAGAATAGGGGTTCTACGTTGTTATTTTTTCCTCTCTTTTAGTTCTTTTGTTCTGGTTGAGAAAGGGAGTGATAGAATGAGTTACAAAAGTTACTATTGATTCTATGTCTGAGTGTTGAGGATATGTTGTAGAGAGAGAGAGTCTTGCACTGTAGAAGGACTAGGATAGGAGAAGGAAAATATAACATGATGTATCTTTGTAAGTGTAGTGTGCAAGTCTGAGAAAATTGCATAAAGAATAATAAAGAAGCTAGTCGTTGTGGATGTATCCCAAAGTTGGGTGAACCACGTTAACTACTATGTGTATTTTTCTTTTATGTGATTGAACATGGGTTCTTTCTGGATGCATGTTAGACTGGAACTATTCTCTATATGAACAATGTGCAATGGTTATGAATACTATCATATGTGGTTTCTATGGTAATCTGAAGTATCATGATAATGCATAATTGAATTCACTAAGTAATCTAATAAGAGAAAATACATAATAACGCACACAGAATAGATAAGTAAGAATGACAAAGATGGTGACCTCTCATTCCCTCACTACAACAAAAACTTGGTTCCTGCAGCCCTAATAGATACCTCAGGTGAGACTTCACTTGCATGTAGGTGATGCCGAAAGGGTTGGTGTCTGAATATTTTTGTTGGTCAATATAATTCTAACCTAGGGTCTTACAACCATGCATAGCGACAACAAATGGTTCCATTATCGGGACCCAAAATCTATGATTGAGGGAATGTTTTGGAGGTCGACTAAGAAATATATCTCAAAGTGGTTAGAAGCAAAGGAACATGAGTTCACTCAGAAAGAGAATAGAAACCATCAGATGAGCGACAAGCAATGGATGCAGAAGTATGTGTACACAGAACTGCATGAAATTTTCTTTGTAGAATTTATGATTATTCTAACTCAGTGTTTAGAAAGACTAGTAGAAAACACCGGAAAGTATTGAACCATAGCACCGAGGAATTGGACTCCTAAGTTGGTAATACAGTTGAATTCTATAAGTAATCAAAATTCTTGCGCAATTGATTTCTGTATAGACATTATATGAGGATATATTACATAATTTTTAGTAGATTGTACCCAGACATACAGTGTTGCAAAAAGGGACTTCTTTAAAGGTTCACGCATAAGGTTCATGAAATCATTGGGTACATGGATTAAGATGTTGTTTTGTGAAAAGTGCATGATAAAGGTGGAGTCCAACTACTAAGGGGTTTCGTTCACATAGGGGAACTAGGGGATGAAAAGAGGATAGTCTAAGGACAGGAGAGAATGAAGGAAGCAATGAAGAAATAAGGGAGGGACTGAGAATGTAGAGAACCGAAGAAGGTATACCAGAGGAAGAATATGAATTTAGATAAATGCGCAAAGGAAGGAGGAATAAGAGGCGAAATATTGGGGCTAAGAAAGGAGAGTTTCACAGTGATCCAGAGGGGAGAGGACTGTACGAAATAGTCCAAATCATGGAGGTGACACACATAAGAGGAGAGGAAGAGCAATCCCAATCCATTCCTATACTAGAAGAGTCATTAAGTCCTACTCATAATGGATCCTATGTCAAATCCACGACCCCATGTGCGTCACCACAATCATAGATAATATTTGAAGACTTATCAAAAGCACTTATAGTTAGCAAGGGAGGATAAAGTAGTAGTAATCATAGCAGTGGAAGAACCGAGTAGAGTCAGATTCAACCAACATCACCAAGAGGAGGGAATACACAAAGTAGCATGGAATTGGTAGAAAATATCCTCAGAATACATGAGTTCCAGGGCATTGGGTCAGAGGACCCAGAATAACATTTGTTTGTCTACGAGACAATTTGGGTTGCAAAGAATGTTCAGGATGAAGTTGTGAAGATTGTTCAATTGGAAACAACATTTAGAGGTCATGCGTTAATATGGTACATGAAGATGCAGAGAAAAACACCTACAAGATAGGCCAAGACTTTGGCAGGGATAAGAAAAGCATCATTAAAAGAGTTCAAGAATCCAAAGTCTAAGTCACAGTATATTACAGATTTGAAGGAAATTAAATAGGTGCAGACTAAATCAGTGTGGGATTATGACCAACGTTTTAAGGATCTAATGGGTATACTGAAGTTTCGAGTCCCTAATCAACAACATCAAGAATGGTTTATTATGGGACTTCTACCACACATTTGTAGGTCGTTGATTCAATAGAAGGTTGTGTCGCATCCCAAGGCTCTGGAAATTGCAATGAAATTGGAATCATCCCCTATAGCAGACAGGGGGGGATGGCACAAGTTTAGACCTAATTAGATTCTTAGACGATTCAACTGAAAAAACTTATAAAAGGGAAGGAAAAACACAAACAAGTATATTGTACCAAGTGTAGGAATTAAGGTCATCACAAAGATGAATTCCCAACATTCGCACAATATCTGGCTATTGGAACACCGAATTCATTACCAAGAGGTGGATATTGCAAGATATGTAAGAAACGGTGACATCATCCAACTTAGTGTCCACTACTATAGAAGTATCAGAGTACAACAAGGAACTTGTTTTGAAAATTTTTCAAGTCTGTTGGACATGAAGAAAATGATTACCGCGTATTTGATTTGATGAGGGAGCGCAGTACAAATATGTACATGATTCAAGAGGAGAATGTTGCGATAGAAGGAGGCGGTCCATAGTATACTGACCAGAGGGGATTTAATCCAGGGATCAAAGTAAATTTTGGCAGAGGTCGAGGTAGAGGAAATTTTGGCATAGGAGGAAGAGGACCAAGAATATGTTACAATTGTAACCAACTGGGACACTTAGCTCAAGACTGCACAAATTCGTGTACAACATGCACGTACCGTCGAGCACTAGACCATGTGATAGAAGACTATCCTCAACTAGTTGCAAAATGGCAGGTAAGAGGAAATCAAAACCATAATACAAATCATAATTCACTACTACATATTGAAAAAATTGCGACGACAACTTGCAACGAAAGTACTCTTTCGTCACAACATGCAAGAGAAAAAGTTCAATTTTTCTAAATCCACCCCGTAATCATCGCTATCTCGACACATGTACTTTGACTAAATTAATATGGTCAATGTTCATCGCAAGAGAGACGCATGTAGTTTGTTTAAATTAATATGGTCAACGTTCATCACAAGAGTGACGACTGACCTAACATTAAAAATGACCGTTAAAAATGACAAATAAATAGGTAAAAAAAAAAGAAATATTTTAGGTCACGGTCATCGCAATTGCGATGACTGTGACCTAAAATTGGACTATAAATATTTGACGATTTAAAGATGTTGTGATAATCTTGCTATAACAACGATGATTCCGAAAGGTATTTTTGTGCAGAAGAATGTCGCAGAATGTTGTTAGAGGTGGGGGAAAATGTAAAGTGGGTGAAAAGGGTGATGGTATATGTTATTTCCCTTGTAAAAGATGTTGCCTCATACGTCCCGTAATAATTTTAATAGCAACAGCTACAAAACATTGTAGGAAATATGGGCACATTGATGGCGGATCGAATGAATATCGTCCCATGGTAATTAGCTATATATTCATTATCTTGTATGACACAGATACTAAGGTATGTAATATGTTTCATCTCATATTATACATAAATGTTGATTTTTTTCTATTTGTTTTTAGTGTTAATTACTGTGTAAAATAAGAATGCAATTTTTACGATTAATATTCTTACATTAACTAGTTATTTGTTATGTTATAGATTGTTAGGTGAATTTTTGTTACCATAGTCAAATATTTTACCTCGCAGATATCGAGGTTTGCATGCCATTATGAAAGACATTGGAATGGATTATCAAACTATAGATGCATGTCCTAATGACCATATTATATATTATGAACAACATGCTTCGAAAATAGAATGTCCACAATGTCTTATCAATAGATATCGAACCGATTGTTGGGTAGGTGTTATATTCTTTGCATGTGTATGTGTGGGCGCGTCAGATATGACAATTGTGTCTGATGATCCCCCTAGTAGTGCTCTTTATGTCGTGTGCGTCGGGCGCTTTCCTAGCGGGGTCATAGGGGGGAAGGTATGCCCCCCCCCTAGTTACACACAACGTTCGGCAATGGGCGGTAGCCCAGGGTAGCGCCCTGGAAAAAAAAAATTGGCCCGGTTTTTGCTATTTTTAGCGGTTTTGTAAATTAATCCTAGATTAAGGGATTAGGGTTTTGGTATATATGGAATACCTAAAAACATTATATATATATATATATATATATATATAGAGATACATATATATATATTGTATAGTGAATGGTGAAATTTGATATAATGAATATAAGAAAGGTTTTCCCGGTTGAGGGTTTCTGGTTAAATCTTTGTATACTATGTGAATGAGCCATAGATTAAATTATGTTTTTCTTAATAATCTATATGAATTGCTTTACTTTACATGTTTAAAACTTACATCGATCAAGTAACAAAAAGGGTGCCTCGAAAGGTTCTTCGCCATATTCCCATAATTCCACGTTTGCAGCGATTGTTCAGGTCTGAAAGCATAGCACAATTTATGGATTACCATGCATGTAATAGAAGTGGAGATGGTGTTCTTTGAATGCATGTCGATGGTTCTGCATTTAGGGTAATTGAGGGAAAATGGGCAGATTTCAAAAATGAACCTCGTAATGTTAGGCTTTCATTGGCAGTTGACAGTGTTAATCCATTCAGAGAGCTTAGGTCCATCTATTCAGATGGTGTTTGATGAGTATAGGCACCTTCTTCCTAAGAACCATAAGTATCGTACTACTGAAAAAACATCTTTTCAATGCGAATGAAGAGACTGGTTTAAAACCACGAAGAATGACACCTCACCTATGGAGGTTGGAATATAATAGAAATCATCAAGGTACTCAATTTCATAATGTATCGTAGATCATGTAATGTTTTGAATGTTTATTTTAATCATTGAATTTATT
>ML789920.1:303892-316415 GCA_009831015.1 Picea engelmannii | reverse complement strand
AATCGTACAGTGGTGCATCTTCTTCGTGCTTATTGCAGCAAGCATCCTAAACTTTGGGATGAACATTTACACTACATTCAGCATGCGTACAATCGAGCTAAGCACTCTTCGACGCAAACGTCGCCATTTGAAGCATGTTTTGGTTGTTTGCCCAAGTCGCCTTTAGATTTTATCTTTGGGAAAGATATTGTTGTTTATGGTCAATATGACATTGATAGGGCAGATAAGTTCATTGAACAAATTCAGTCGATACATCAAGTGGTGCAAGAGCAGTTGGAAAAGAGTCAGGACAAGTACAAGATGAGACATGACAAGCATCGTGTTGATCACAGTTTCCAAGTTGGAGATGAATTTTGGCTTTACATCAGCAAAGAGAGGCTTAAAGGAGAAGGTAAAAAGTTGAAACCGACTCGATATGGTCCTTTCAAGATTATCGACAAGATTGGTAACAATGCTTTTCGTTTAGATTTGCCTCCTTATATGCAGATGTATGCAGTTGTTAATGTTGAGAATTTGAATTTGTATGAGACTCCATTGATTGATGATCAAGGAGAGCATGTTTAGATTCCTTCCATAGATGATTTTTCTCCAGATTATCTAACAGAACTGCAGGAATATGCCATCCTTGACAGGAGAATGCGAACTTCAAAACGAGGAAATGTGGAGTATCTTCGAATTGGTCTTAAAGGGACGAATCCAAGCAAGGCCAAGTGGGTTGAGGTTGGAAGGGTGAGGGAACTTTACCCTCATCTTCACATAGACTGAAAAAATTCTTTTGGAGGTCCAAAAGCTTCCCAATGGGGAGGTGTGATCAGGGGATCGAATTTTGCTCAAAAATTCAAAGTACCTGGAATCACTTCAAACTGGACGAGAGCGTAGGCCTCGTCATTGCGAACCCAACACAACTTGTTTTGTCTCAAACGGACATCGGGAGTGAGAGATATTGCAATCTATTCATAAAGTCAAACAGGCAAAAAAAATGATATTGACTGTACAGTTCGTACAGTTCGTACAAGATGACATGGCAGGGCCGTACAGACCGTACGATGACATGGCATCTGATGATGTGGCAAAGTTTGGTTGGCAGTTGAGGTCGAATGATGTTTTGACACGTGTCAACATATGGTTGGTGGTTTGATGCCATGTGGCCCAGTCAAGGGCTACCACGTGGCACCTTTGTATTGGTTGTTGTAATCAAAATATTTTGGAGTCTGTGGGGTTCGACCCCCGGACCTCCCCACCATGTAAAGTCTTCACAACATCTGCCCGATCACTATACCGCCGCATGTTTCTTATTATACATATGTATTTTCATATATTTCAATTAACATATGTTGCATATATGGGCGGGGTCGGGTCGGGGCTTAGCCCCGACCCATGGTCATTTGAATTGTATATATGATCGTGCTATATATATTATAGCTAACAGACTGTGTGCGAGCGGGATTTTTTTTTAAACCTAGCCCGTGGTTTTTTGGAATGCACCATGTGCCCATTCCCGGAGCACGGGGAAGTTAATATAGTTGGAGTGGTTCAACCGTTAACCACTTTTTTCCAATACGCGCGGTTCTATGACCCATATGCCCAAGTGCTAGGCGGTTAGGGGCTGGCGTGCCCTTAACCATCCTATGGTTTGCACCATTGGTGCGGTTGCACCCGATGCTGGGTTTTCACACTTTATATTGCGTGTGTGCCAGGTTCATTAGACAAGGGTGCGTTTTGTAGATGCAGAGATAGCAAGCTTGAAGGGGAGACTTCCAGGAGGCCTAACTTCTTCATTTTTCGACCGATTGAGGTGCCGAAAGAGCCCAGAAAGGGGTTTTTGGACGCTCTAAAGCCATTGGAGCAGTCGGTTTGTCAGTTTGAGCATTGTAAGACATGTTTTTGAGAACTTTGATCAATTAATAATAATGATCCATTGGAAGCTGGACCAGGAGATGTAGCCCAAGAGAGGGGTGAACTCCTTTATCAAATTGTTGTGTTTATGTGCTTATGTTCATTGATTATGCTGTTGTCTATGTGTATTTTGCATGAGTAATTCCTTAATCTATGTGTTGCAAACTGATCCTTTTTCCTTAAACACATAACATTTACATTGCAAATAATTTCAAGTATTTCAAGTCTTCTTCATTTTTAGATCAAATATTTGAAAGTTACTGCACCATTAGACCCAACAGAAGGAAATATGTACATAGAGCCAACAAGAGGAAATGACATTAACAACTTGTATAACATGATTGTGCAGATGGATGATTATGTAAACCCCATTGCATATGGTACACTAAGTTGTAGAAGTATCAGTTCACGTGCATCAGATTCGATAGAAGGTATTGAGAATTATCAACATAGGATGCATGAAGTGTCAACGAGATGATGTGCATGCATGACCTGATCCTTGCGCTAGATTGGAACAAAGTTTTGTGATCCACCCATGTATTATGGATTAATAGATATAATATTGTTTGTAAAGGAATTTGAGGAGAAAGTACCTGAACAAAAAGTGATTTTGGAACTAGATGTTATCCTAAAAGAAACTCCAGCCAAATGGTGGGATGCACACAAAGAGGGAATGAAAGACTGGTCGCAGTGTAGAAGACTAATGAAAATCAAGTTTGGCACCGAGGTAGAAAATAATGTGCAAAGGTATACAATGTAGAGTGACCCAATGGATCATGTGGATCAGAGTAGGGGAAGATGGAACGTGACACCAAAGGAAGAATGGATACATATATTTATACATACACTAGATACAATTCTAAAGAATTGGTATTTGGAATTGAAAATGCATAGAGAGACATCCAACTGGGACGAGCTTACACAGAGGTTCAAAGTCACATTTACATTTGAAAATGAATCTCCATCTATAGATGTAGCACTACATTCTATTCAAGCTAAGATCCTCTCAGAAGAAGGGTTGATGGAGGTGGTACCGGTCTATGATGTGCACAAAGCTTCTATGATTGTTCATGAGATTTTGGAGTGTTAAAAAGTTTCTAAGGAAGAACTTGAAGAATAAGATCGCATGAATGTGCAAATACCTGAAACAAAAGGAGAATGTGTAGAAAAAGGGCCAAAGATTCAATCCACTGCATACACACAACCAATAAATATGTGGAAGGTAAACATTGGGAAGATAGAGAACCCAAAGTTTGCACAAATAGGGGATTAATGGAGTAATCATACCGTAGATAAGATTGCACACTTGTTGCGCGAATATCAAGACCTATTCCCAACAACATTTTCTGATATGAAGGGGATAGTTGGGGACTTAGGAGAGATGAAGATTCCCTTGAAACCTGGTGCTATCCAGTGCAATAGAGGCCTTACAGGTTAAATTCGAAGTACAAAGAGAAGGTTAATGTAGAAATAGATAGAATGTTGGACGCAGGAATTATTGAACTCGTGGTAGAATGAGAGTGGATAATCACAATGGTAGTGCAAGACAAGAAGACAAGAGGTATTAGGATTTTCATGGATATGAGTAAGTTGAATGATGCATTCTTACATGATCCATTTCCAACACCATTCACATATGAGGTATTGGAGAACGTAGGAGGGCAAGAGATTTATTATTTCATGGATGGATTCTCGGGGTACCATCAAATAAAATTGCGCAGGAGGACCGGTACAAGACTAATTTCATGATAGAGTGGGGAAGTTATCCATAAACAATAATGCCCTTTGGACTAAAGAATGCCCCTACAATTTTTTCTAGATTTGTGGTTGTACGTTTAAGGAAATTATCCATAATTTCCTTGAAGTGTACGTAGACGATTGGACTGTGTTCAGTGTACTAAAGTATCACATAGAAGTAATCATGCTAATGTTGGATAGGTGTAGACAGTTTCATATTTCGTTGAATTTGAAGAAGTGTATTATTTGTGCATCGTTCAGAATTGTATTGGGCCATGTAGTCTGCAAACAGGGATTACTAGTGGATCCAACCAAGATTGCAGTGATTTTGGGTTTAGAACCACCTACATCAATCATTCAGTTGAGGGAAAATTTGGGTCATACAGGATATTATAGGAATTTTATCAAAATATATGCACAGATCACAACACTGATGGAAAACTTGTTGAAGAAGGAAGCGAACTTCCAATGGAATGAGGACTGTCAGAAGGGTTTGGAAACATTAAAGCAAGAACTAGTGATCATGGCGATTTTGATCTTTTCATATTGGAACAAGGATTTCCATGTTCATGTAGATGCATCATCCATAGTGTTGGGAATAGTACTATCTCAACCTGGGGAGGGAGACATAGATCACCCAATTTCTTTTGCAAGGAGGAAGTTGTCCATAGTAGAGAATAATTACACCACCACAAAACGAGAAGGATAGGCAATGGTATATGTGCTACAGAAGTTCAGAAATTATTTATTGGGGTCTCAATTAGGGATGATTTTAAGGATGGAAATTTATATTAAAATGTAGAAACCTTGGCGAATCTTACTAATCCTTCATATGCCAACTATAAATGATTGGCGATATTTTTGTAAAAATATTCAAATTTATAAGGATTTTATATAGTTTTTATAAAATTTTGGCGATTTTTAAGGTGAAATAATTTTTTCCTATAGAATTTGGGCGAATAATTTTTAAAATAGCGAATCTCAATTTTGGAAAAACCATGGAAAATTATCCCATGAGCGAAATTTAGCCCCTAAAATTACCCCTCAATTTAATATGTACATAGCCCATTATGTATTAAAATAATTAGTGAACAAGCCAGTGTTGGGCAGAAGAATATGCAGGTGGCTACTGTTATTTTAATAATATGATTTTGAGGTTGTCATGAAATCATGGAATCTTATTGCAGGTCCAGATCATTTATCATGCATATTATCAGGGGAAGATGCAGGTAATTTAGATGACAACTTACCAAATTCACAACTATTTGTAGTTAAAATGATGGATGATTACTTCTCGGACATTGTGCAGTTTCTGAGTACAGGAATGGTCACATCATACATGACAGTCGCATAGAAGAAACAATTAGTAGTGAAAGCAACAGATTATCACTTGATTGAAGAGAATGTATACAAGTTGGGTGAATATGGAATATTGAGATGATGTGTGGTGGAACATGAAAGGCCTATGACACTCACAGAAACGCACTAAGGAATTGTAGGAGAAAATTATGCAGGAAAAGAGATTGCGCAAAAGATTTTGTGAACAGGGCTCTTGTGGCCCACACTACATAAAGATGCTAAAGAATATGGTCAATCATGTTATGTACGTCAAAGAGTGGGAAATCCATACAGGAGGGTGTTGATCAGTCAACACACCCTAAAAGTATTTGCGAAATCTTTTTCTTTTTGGGTACCACTTTTCATTTTTCTAAGTCAGAGTTTGTATCATGGATGAATGGATTTTCTTTATTTTATGTCATTAAACCTTATCATCGGCCATTTTGTTTGGTTTTGACGGATTGATTTTTTTTTTCTCTCCAAGTAAAAATGCGTGATAGGCCCAATAGGTACATGGTTTAAAAAAATTTAGCAATTGTCGATCGACGAAATTTGGCCTATTAGATAGTCTTTTAACATCATCGATACCCTTCGACATCAAAAAGTTTCGAGAGGTAAATCAAAAACGGAATAAACTTCTATCGTCGATTGTCGATCGTCGACACATATTCAATATAGAAATAATCTGAGAGACAAAACTGTGGAAAATTTCACTTTAACGCTTCGTCGATCGTCGATCGTCGATCCTTGTTACAACGTCGATGTCTGTAGAACATGGTGCATAAACCAGACTTATGTATAAAGTAAATCATCGATGTCGAAGGAATGTTTCCCATGAAAAGGTCAAAATCAATTGCCACATTTCTTTGTCGTGTAAGCAGTTCGTACGACATAGCCTTGTTTCCCTATGTCATCTCTTGGTGTTCCCTGTGTCATGTCCGTATCTCCAAGTTAGCATTTCCACATCATCACTCTACAAAGTTTTGGTTCAGCATCGGATCTTTCGGCTAAAGGTATCAACGAAAAAGAAAAACATTTAAGAAAAGTGTTGATGCCAATCCACTCATCTTCTATCGACAGACTGATAGGAAATAATACGATAGGGTTTTTTTCAAACCATCCACATTCTACACTGACAATCCTAGCCACTCTGCACTTTGTTTCCATTTCAAGACACTGTCTTTTTCTCCCCGATGTCGATCATACCAATGTTGAAAATACAAGAAGGTTCGATAGCTTGATGGGATACTTTCGGCAGGGATAAGATTGGATTTTGTTATTTACGAGGCCAATTAATGTTTCTCACAACCCACATTACTATCTCATGCACCGACCAAAGAGTATAAGTTTGAATCCGCCGATGAACTATGAAGTAACCCTATCCTGCGCCACCAGTTGGAATTGCTTTTAATACCGAGCATGGTTTTGATTTAGTGATGAATTGTGCAGGGCACATTTACAACCTTGAATTTAATAACTAATGTGACAAGGTAAGTATTCTCTCCATTTGAATTTCAAAGACATATTCAAATGCATCATTTTGTGCACAAATATTGTATTCCCCGGAGCAGTCGAAGGAGTGAGAGAGCATGTCGTAGAGCTTACAGATGATCTTTAACTCTAAACCAGGTTAATCTTGTGCAAGGAAGAGGTATGCGTTGTCATCATCATTTCTACATTTGCAATTGCATCCATAATACTTTTAGAGGTTGGTATCTCACTCTATCTGTTTGCAAAAAATTCCTCCAAGAAAGTCGACAACCAAGTTCTCACAAAGGACACCCAAGCTAAAGGAACCATAGGTTGGGGAAGGATCTACGCCGAGTGATGGAAGGGAGTTGGATTTTTCCTCAAAGACAGAATCGGTTATCCGCACATCCACCAAGAAGAATTTTATCTAGCCTCTAGTGTTTAGTGATACAGAAACAACCACAGGGTCTAAAGTGGTGATCTTGCATTGCGCCGACCTATACAAAAAAATTAGTCAGGAGGACTACCCTGAGTTCATGCCTCATAGCAATCCAGATGTCGAAATATCGGCTGATGAGGTGTTTCCAAACATTCGGAGGTCAAATATGCATAGGGTGGCTAGCCGGACCCCAATTCTGCCTTGCATCAAGACCTTGGGATGGATAATTGACCATGTCGACACGGTAAAGTGAACCATCAACAATGAACAAGGTGAGTGTGTTTGTTTTTCATTTTGATAGAGGTGCATAAGTACTACAAACTTAGAGACCCAAAGGAAACGCTAAACACAGACTTCGTGGTCAAGTTCTATGAGATTCATGATACCATCTGATTGCTATCCTCGTGTTGGAAAGATGACAAGAAATTCACAAATATGATGCAGGAGCATCGAAAACACGTCAAGCGAGCTAGCACATTGAGCGGAAGACAGCTGGGCAGCGCCTACGCAAATTTTGAAACACCTTGATATTGTTGCGCCAAACATTAATGGGTTGATTTAATGAAACGCACTTGTATATTGAAAATGGACTTTGGGCAGATAGCTCACGTCCTTAGGTAGATAGTCGGCATTTAAGATAGTAAAGGCTGTTAGATAGGAATTCTCTGACGCAGCCGCTCTAACGCAATGCGCACGTCCGTGATCACTAGGACCTTCTCTTCCCTCTGGCCCGAAGAACTCAACGGTTCTTCTACTTCCCTATCGGAAAGTCTGCACCCATAGATTCTACCTTGCGTGACCCTCGTCTCTTCCTTTGGAGGATCGAAACTTCGCTACTCGCGAGTTCAACCGTTATGCGTTACCTCCCCGGATTCCCGAGACCCGAGATGTGTCGATCAATGGTGACTTCTTCCTCCGCTATCGGGAATTCATTCTATCACCCTTCGTCGATCGGAGCACTAAACACTCGGAGTTAAAACTCCTGAGATCCGATGTGCCGAGATGCCGACAAGTTCGCGATCTCGCTTCCTCGGACCCTCGCTACTCGCACGGCCAAGTGATTCCTGCCTCGGCTCCCGAGCCCCGAGACGCCAACAACCCGAGTCACCTGTCACATCACCTCGCTGTGGCCCACACTGTCCACGTGATCATTGGGATGTCGCTTCTCGCCCTTTCGCGACTTCCGTGGCCAAGCCTTCCGCCCTTTTTCTCACGAACTCCCGATATGCTGATTCACGAGTCGGCTTATGCTCCTCGTGGTCCCGATCGACGCTCCTGCCCTCCTGAGCTTCGAACTTTCTCCACACTTGCACAAAGGCTTCCTTGCACCTATGCAAGATCCTATGCCTCAGATTCTTCTTGGAGAATTCTGACGGTCCACTCAAATTGCAAATTGAAACAAGTGCTTATTCCACAAAGCCTGTCCAATTGCACGCAAGTTTCCAGTACTTGCTCGAACACTTCCAACACAACCTCTTTGTGCAGTCCTTTGACGAATTCAAAGGCTTATCTCTCCTGAGCTTCGGGACTTCAAATCCCTCAGGAAGAACTCCTTGCATGCACCTTTTGCGGCAAATCTTGAATCACGACTAAGTGATGAAGTCTTTGAACCCGCGCACTCCTGCAGCAGAATTCCTCCAATCCCCTTTTCTCAGAATCGCAACTCTGAGTCTTTGCCTAGCTTGCGCACACCTTGCATAGCTTCGTGCTCAACTTGCACCTCAAGGAACTTAGAACAAAAGTTCTCTCTACTTGAACCCTGCAGTCAGGCACTCCTTGCGGACAATTTCAACTGCACTCCTTGCAGGAATTCTCTAGTTCAAGATAGAGAAACAATTGAAACTAATTCCTTGTCCTCCCAAACTTCACTTAAACCATGAAATCACATACACAACATATAAAAGCAAGTGTATGACAAGAAGAAAACATTCATGAGCATAATATCATCAATACACAGAGAATAACACAACCATGAAATTGAATCAAAGCTTTCTATTAATTCAATATCTGTACATGGAAGTTCTTCATACACTACTCTGCTCTGCTCTCCTCTTCTTGCTCCTGTTCTGAATCTGAATAATACAATGTACAAAGGAGGGTGTCTATATCCCGTTTCCCTCTCGACTTCTAAAACTATCAAATCTACAATTAAATTCCTACCTAATAGCATTAACTATTTTAAATGCCGACTATCTACCTAAGGACGTGAGCTATCCGCCCAAAGTCCATTTTCAATATACAAGTACATTTCATTAAATAAACCCATTAATGTTTGGCGCAACAATATCAAGGTGTTTCAAAATTTGCGTAGGCGCTGCCCAGATGTCTTCCTCTCAATGTGTTGGCTCGCTTGACATGTTGTCGATGCTCCTGCATCATACTCCTCGGCTTGAAAAATTTCATGGGCTCCTATCCATGAGCTCCTGCACGGTGTGTCCATGCTTCTGAATCTCTGCTTTAGTCTCCCAGCTGGCGTCTTCCACTGGGTGATTCTTCCACTTGACCAGGTATTCAAAATATTGTTTTCGCCTGGTCTTTCTGCCCACTCTCTTATCCAGTATGCATTCCATCTGCGGCTTCTCTGCAACTAGTAATTGCTTCTGCCACTGGATTACTTGTTCCTTAGTTCCAGTCTCTATTTCTCCAGCCCTGTATGGGTATAAATACGAAACATTAAATATTGGAGATATCATGATGCCATCCGGCAACTCAATCTCATAAGCATTCTCCCCAAATTTCTTAAGGACTCTGCATGGTCCAATTTTCTTCATTTTGAGCTTATTGTATGTTCCCCTTGGGAACCTTTCCTTTCTTAAGTGTTCTAGAACCAAATCACCCACTTCGAACTGAAGTTGTCTCTGATGTTGATCTGCTCTGCGCTTGTACTCCTGATTCGGGTTTATCGGTCGTTGCTTCCCCTCATCATGAAGTTCCTTCATTGCTTCAGCGAATTCCTCTACACTAGCACTGCTAGTCGCAGCCTGTTCTGACTCCTTGAGTTCAGAAACTCCCCTCGGTTGTGTCCCATACACAATCTGAAATGGGCTTTTGCCTGTACTCTGATTCACTAAATCGTTTTATGCAAACTCCACTTGCGGCAATATGTTGTCCCAGCTGCTATGGTGCCCTGTCACTAAGCTCCTCAGCAAGTCTCCTAGACTTCTATTGACCACTTCCGTCTGCCCATCCGTCTGCGGATGGTAAGCTGAACTAAATGCCAAGTTACTCCCTAGATTCTTCCATAGCGTCCTCCAAAAATGGCCTATGAATTTCGTATCTCTGTCCGAGACTATGCTTCTCGGCAATCCATGGAGTCGAATGATTTCCTTGAAAAATAATTTGCGATGTGAGTCGCATCGCTAGTCTTCTAGCATGGTATAAAATGTGCCATTTTTGAAAACCTATCCACCACCACAAAGATGGAATCAACCCCTCTCTATGTCCTCGACAAACCCAATACAAAGTCCATGCTAATTGCCTCCCATGGCCTCTCAGGTATGGGTAATGGCTGATAAAGACCTGCATTCTGCTTCCGACCCTTCGAATGTTGACATATTCGACACCTGTCAAAAAATATTTTAACATATTCTCGCATGCCCGACCAAAAATATGATTCACTTAGCTTGGCGACTATTTTGTCGTGGCCAAAATGTCCTGCTAAGCCTTCACTATGTTTTTCTTTCAGCAGATTCTCCCTCATGGAGCAATTCAGAATACATAGTTGATTGCCTCTGAATAGAAATCCATCCTGGATCATGTAGTCTATCCATGGGCTTCAGTCTCTGAGAACTGGATTCTCAACTGCTTTGTATGCCTCTGCAAAATCCACATCTCCTGCATACATATCTCTGAGATTTTCAAAACCCAATGTTTTGACTCGGAACTCCTGCATCAACAAACATTTCCTGCTCAAAGCATCAGCCACTTTGTTAGCAGTCCCCGAAATGTGTTTTATCACAAATGTGAAATTCTGCATGTACTCTACCCATTTTGCATGTTTCTGATTCAACTTCTCTTGTTGAGTCACAAACTGCAATGCATGATTATCACTGTACAATACAAATTCTTTCAGGATCAAGTAATGCCTCCACTTCTTTAATGCCTGTATGATAGCGTAAAAATCTTTATCATACGTGGAGTATTTCAGTTTTGCTCCATCCAACTTCTCACTGAAATATGTAACGGGTCTGTCCTCTTGACTCAAGACCGCTCCTATGGCATACCCGCTTGCATCACATTTCACCTGAAATGTCTTCTGGAAATCAGGCAACACCAAAATTGGTTGCTCGGTGATCTTCCGCTTCAACAGATTGAAGCTTTTCTCAGCCTTTGCTGTCCAATGAAAAACTTTATGCCGCTTCTTCACTGTGTCCATCATTGCTACGCTAATTCCACTGAAATTCCTGATGAACTTCCGGTAGAAACTAGCTAAACCATGGAAACTTCTCACCTTGAAAAAATTCCTGGGTGATGGCCAATTATTGATCACTTCCACCTTCTCTGGATCCATCTTCAGTTCATTAGCCGAAATTTTTAAAGGATAAATTCATGAGTGCGGACACAGACCAATCTCCCCAGATCCACCTGGATCTGGAACAAAACGTGACAGAATATTACTCTTTACCTAGATCTAGCTATTGAACAAACTAAGAGAAATGGATAGTGTACATACCTTGTAAACGCGCTCCTTTAATCTATGTTGTTCCTTGCTCTGCTCTAATGCTCTTGTGTCGTTCAATCACAACAACACAAACCAATCACAGCAAAGGCATTAATATATTCAATACCTAATCTATACATGTGATCAAGGAATCATGTAATAAGATGACATCATAATTATGGGAAAGGGACATATTCATGTATTGCATTAACTGAAAGAGAAATATACAACCTGAGCCTTGATGTTGTAGATCTCCTTTCGATGGCTCTTGGCTCTGACACACACATTTGCTCATGCATGAAGAAAATCAACTACTCATGATGACCTTACTGTTGTCTCTGTCTGCTGCAACATCAATTCTCCATACAATAATGCACCAATTCTTCAATAGATTTCTCTAGCTTGCCAACTTCTAACTCTTTCAATAAGAAATCTTCCCAATATATAAGAGAAGATAGTTTGGTTACTTGGATAGGGAATGATCCCAAGATATCTGGAAAGTCAGTATTTTGCCAATCATTCGAAAGCCAACTCACCCTTCTAGAAGATTCCTTCTAGAAGAATCGAGAACTTATTCATTTTCCTCCTTTAGAAACATGTTCGCACCTTGACCATTAACACAGTGGGAGAAGTTCGCAGTCAAGATGAATGCAGCCTGCGGGAATTATGGATTCTCATAGGAGAGTATATATGCAGCCTGCGAACTATTTTCAAAATATGATTTTGAGAAAATAACAAGTGTAACCTTCTTCAAGAAAAAGTTCTTAATGAAGAGTTTGATCTTCCATTATCATGACATAATCATAATATCATCTCGATAACCAAAAATGTGGATAACAGAATGCCCCCCAAAGTCTGAGAGGGGAACCAGTGACAGTCAATAGACTTTGTAAGCTGCATGTGTGTGTCAAGAACCAAGAGCACATCTAATCAGAGACCTGCAAACATCCAAGCATCAGCAGAATATCATACATATCATTTCT
>ML789920.1:254842-278847 GCA_009831015.1 Picea engelmannii | reverse complement strand
TCCCAAGATATCTGGAAAGTCAGTATTTTGCCAATCATTCGAAAGCCAACTCACCCTTCTAGAAGATTCCTTCTAGAAGAATCGAGAACTTATTCATTTTCCTCCTTTAGAAACATGTTCGCACCTTGACCATTGACACAGTGCGAGAAGTTCGCAGTCAAGATGAATGCAGCCTGCGGGAATTATGGATTCTCGCAGGAGAGTATATATGCAGCCTGCGAACTATTTTCAAAATATGATTTTGAGAAAATAACAAGTGTAACCTTCTTCAGGAAAAAGTTCTTAATGAAGAGTTTGATCTTCCATTATCATGACATAATCATAATATCATCTCGATAACCAAAAATGTGGATAACAGAAATAACAAAACCTAGATAAATGAGCTCTGTCTTCATAAATGAGGACTTCTTCATATTGATCAACAGCTTCTCTTGCTGTAGCTTCCTCATCACAATGGCCAAATGCTTCAAATGCTCAGCCTTTGTCTTACTGTAGATCAATATATCATCTAGATATACGACTACAAATTTTCTGATGAATTCCCTCAGGACTTCATTCATCAGCCTCATGAATGTGCTCGGCGTGTTTGTCAAGCCAAATGGCATGACTATCCATTCGTACAATCCTTCGTTTGTCTTGAATGTTGTCTTCCATTCATCACCTTCCCTCATGCGAATCTGATGATATCCGCTCTTTAGATCATTCTTCGAAAAATAATTTGCCCCACTCAGGCAATCCATCAGATCATCCATTCTCGGCAGTGGAAATCTGTACTTGATGGTAATTTTGTTGATCGCTCTGGAGTCTGTGCACATTCTCCAGCCTCCATCCTTCTTCGGACTTAATACTGTTGGAACGACATAGGGACTCAAGCTTTCGCTAACCAGTCCTTTGTCCAGCAGCTCCTGTACCTGCCTTTTGACTTCTTCATTCTCCTGTGGTGTCAATCTGTATGCAGCTTTATTTGGAAAATTGGCTCCGGGTATGAGATCGATGTGATGACTCACACTCCTCATCGGTGGCAACGAATGAGGTAATTCATCCACGATGATGTCAGTGAACTCTCCCAGTAGTTCCTGAATCTCTTCTGGCAAGTCGTCCACTCTTGTGCTAGTCAGGACAATTTTCTCTTTCCTGACCACAAAGAATTGTGGATCTTCCTTCTTCTCCATCTCTGTGAGAAGCTCCTTCCCACTCATGAGAAGTATGGTGTTGCTTACTTCTGGTTTCACTTCTTTGTCTTTTATCGGAAGCAATCTGTGCGTTCTCCCATCCTTCTCTAAAGTATATGTGTTCATCCTTCCGTCATGAACCACATTTCGATCATATTGCCATGGTCTACCCAATAGCAAATGACATACGTCCATGGGAATAACATCACATAAGATCTTATCATTATAACCCCCAATCTTAAATTCAACTAAACACTGTTTAGTGACAATCACCTGATGTCCTTTTTGTAGCCATGATACTTTGTATGGACTCAGGTGATCAGTCGTGTCCAGCTCTAATTTCTCCACCATCTCGGTTGAAACGAGATTGTCGGTGCTTCTGTTGTCCACAATGACCTTGCATTTCTAGTTCTTGGCTTTGCAAGCTATCCTGAACAGTCGGCTCCTCTGAGTTGTGTCCCCCACCTCCTTCTCAGGTGTTAAAAGGACTTTATGCAGCCCAAGAGATCTTCCGTTGTCTGCATCTTCGTTCTCAACATCTCGCCTCTACGCTTTTGTGATGTGAGCTTCTCCTCTGTCCATTTTCCTTTCTGGACAATCAACAGCTTTGTGTCCATCCTTCCCACATGTAAAACATGTGATGATTCCTCCTCTGACTCTTCCCCTACCTCTGGTACGAGGAAAAGTGTTTGCGTCAGCATATCCGCCACCCTGCTCTGTATGCTGTCTCCTCAGCTCAGCATATTGTTGTCCTCGTTGTGAGGTTCCACCTCTCTCAATTTGACCCTGAGGTTTCTTCCATTCCTCCTTGGGCTTCTGAGTTCTTTCTTGGACAATGGCCTTACCTCTGGGCTAACTCCTGCCTCGCCCTCGCTGACCTTTCCTTCGGCTCAGCTTCTCTTCGGCTTTCAGAGCCAATTGATAAGCATCTTCCACCGTCCTGATGGTTAGCATGCTTAACTCATCCTGAATGTCGTATCTCAACCCATTCAGATATCTCGCCACCTTCTCATCATTGCTCTCCCGATGACCTGCTCTGATGTTCAGTCGATAGAACTCTTCAGTATATTCCTTGACTGTCATCAGTTTCTGTCTCAGGTTCTGCATTCTCCTGAACAGTGTGATCTGATAATCCCTGGGGATGAACTTCGCTTTCATCTTAGAATCATTCGATCCCAACTTTTAATTTTCTGTTTTCCTTTGGAACGCATATCTGCCTGTAGCTCGTCCCACCATAATGTTGCATGTCCCTTCAACTTGGTAACAGCATGCCTTACCTTTTTATCCTCTTCGATGTCTTCATAATCAAAGTAGGTATCAAGAGCTCTGATACCACTCTGACGCAGCCGCTCTAACGCAACATGCACGTCTGCGATCACTAGGACCTTCTCTTCCCTCTAGCACGAAGAAATCAATGGTTCTTCTACTTCCCTATCGGAAAGTCTGCACCCACAAATTCTACCTTGCGCGACCCTCGTCTCTTCCTTCAGAGGATCGAAACTTCACTACTCGTGAGTTCAACCATTATGCGTTACCTCCCCGGATTCCCGAGACCCAAGATGTGTCGGTCAACGCTGACTTCTTCCTCTGCTATCGGGACTTCGTTCTATCACCCTTCGCTGATTGGAGCACTAAACACTCGGAGATAAAACTCCCGAGATCCGATGTGTCGAGATGCCGACAACTTCGCGATCTCACTTCCTCGGACCCTCGCTACTCGCTCAGCCAAGTGATTCCTGCCTCGGCTCCGGAGCACCGAGACGCCAACAACCCGAGTCACCTGTCACATCACCTCCCTGTAGCCCTCACTGTCCACGAGATCATTGGGATGTCGCTTCTCGCCCTTTCAAGACTTCCATGGCGAAGCCTTCCGCCCTTTTTCTCGCAAACTCCCGATATGCCGATTCATGAGTCGGCCTATGCTCCTCGCGGTCCCGATCGACGCTCCTGCCCTCCTGATCTTCGAAATTTCTCCACACTTGCACAAAGGCTTCCTTGCACCTCTGCAAGATCCTATGCCTCGGATTCTTCTTGGAGAATTCCGATGGTCCACTCAAATTGCAAATTGAAACAAGCGCTTATTCCACAAAGCCTGTCCAATTGCATGCAAGTTTCCAGTACTTGCTCGAACACTTCCAACACAACCTCTTTGTGTAGTCCTTCAACGAATTCAAATTCTTATCTCTCCTGAGCTTCACAACTTCAAATCCCTCAGGAAGAACTCCTTGCACGCACCTTTTGCGGAAAATCTTCAATCACGACTAAGTGATGAAGTCTTTGAACCTGCGCACTCCTGCAGCAGAATTCCTCCAATCCCCTTTTCTCAGAATCGCAACTCTGAGTATTCATCTAGCCTATGCATGCCTTGCACGACTTTTTGCTCAACTTGCACCTCAAGGAACTTAGAACAAAAGTTCTCTCTACTTGAACCCTGCAGTCACGCACTCCTTGCGGACAATTTCAACTGCACTCCTTGCAGCAATTCTTTGGTTCAAGATAGAGAAACAATTGAAACTAATTCCTTGTCCTCCCAAACTTCACTTCAACCATGAAATCACATACACAGCATATAAAAGAAAGTGTATGACAATAAGCAAACATTCATGAGCATAATATCATCAATACACAGAGAATAACATAACCATGAAATTGAATTAAAGATTTCTATTAATTCAATATCTGTACATGGAAGTTCTTCATACACTTCTCTGCTCTGCTCTCCTCTTCTTGCTCCTGTTCTGAATCTGAATAATACAATGTACAAAGGAGGGTGTCTATATCTCGTCTCCCTCTCAACTTCTAAAACTATCAAATCTACAATTAAATTCCTACCTAACAACATTAACTATTTAAAATGTCGACTATCTACCTAAGGACGTGAGCTATCCACCCAAAGTCCATTTTCAATATACAAGTGTGTTTCATTAAATCAACCCATTAATGCTTGGCGCAACAATATCAAGGTGTTTCAAAATTTGTGTAGGCGCTGCCCAGCTGTCTTCTGCTCAATGTGTTGGCTCGCTTGACGTGTTGTCGATGCTCCTGCATCAAAATAGGAGCATTGGATGGTACAACACAATAAGTCTCTGAGAGCCATACATGTATCTGATGGCGTTAATCTGGCGATTATATGGAGAAAAGGATTTCTCCAAATTCTCATAGGCATGGATTCCCTTAACATACACCATGGAAATTTTGAGGAGCAGCTTCAATTGGGGAGCCATTATCTCGAAGCAGATCAGTATAAATATTTCACATGCTAATATAGAAAATGAAGGAGAGGTTCCAACTTTCTACATGGCATCCTACTTGCTAGATCTAATTTGCGCAAGGAACATTTTTGCAGCTATGAATTTGAGCTGGAATATTTTTGAATTGCCTATACATGTCTATTTCATCATATCGTTGGAAAATGGATATAAGAGATCATATGATTTAATATGCAATGAGTTCCTAGATAGGGTTTAATTCCTCATCTTTAGAAAAGAGTGCCCTCAGATTTCAGTGGAGGCAAAGATGGTGATAGAAAAATTTGGCCATTGGTACTTCAAAGAAACTAGCACTTATATTAGAGTTTTCGGAGCTACCGATGCACCCCACCTTCTCCTTGTTCATGTCCCAGATCACCTCATTTTGGGGGAGATCTTCTACTAGACCATCTTGCAAGGATACAATGCCTCCTTGGTCAAGTACAAGAAGAGAGATTTCATTCCCTATGGTTTCCACATAGGATTTTACATGGTCAGAGACACTGGGCATGCACAACAGGAGGGGTTGAATTACCTCGAGTACTAGTTTCATATAGGTCACATTCGCAAGCATGATCCCAAGGACTTATTTCCCAAGCACGCGACACAGGTATCCTCCTATTGGCCATATGTTCATGATAATTCGGAAGACGAAATATTCATTGAAGGCACCCAGGATTGGGAAGAAGTACTGCAAAGAAGGGCCAACCCGAATATGACTAAGTTCAAAGCGATGTCCCTCGACGAGAAGGTTGAGAAAATAGTGCAGACAACTCAAGAATCTCTCAGGGTCAAAGATGAAATCATAACAGTGGAAGCAACAGAGGCACGAAGGAGGGGGATGTTGTTACTGGAAGAATCCCAAAGAGCCATAAAAAGGGAAAAACAAGATCCCCCACTTAACCCTTTGATTGAACCACTGAGGATTACCCTGATCAACACCAGTGACTAGGGGGTAGAGCCAGATATCTCAAGTACCTCTCCACCAAAAGAAATTGTCGACGAAGAAGAAATTTTCCAAGTGATATCTCCGATAACAACTGCAGTTCAATAAAGTCCAGCAGGAGTATCAAGCGGAACAAGGGTGCCAGTCGTTCTTGTGGACCTAATCACTATATATGTTGATGTTGAAGGCTCAAAGATTTCACACATATCTCCAGTTGTAATCACCCAGGAGGAAATCCTAGGAGAAGTATCTACTCTAGATCCCGATGAAATTGTATTGGAACCTCGGGGGGGCAGTTAGGATGTCAAAATCACTCCTGATGCTGAAGTTCTCAGTTCACTAGAAACACATCCAATGGGAGAGACTTAGACACATGGTGATAACTCCAAATGTGACATGGACATGGTTGAACAAGGAGGAACAATGAAGCTACAATAACTTGTCACCCCACCAATCAAACCTTCAATCTGTACTAATATTTCTCCTACTCCCTCATCTAGTGTGAAAACACAGTTGATCATTGAAACCAGGTAGGATGACCAGCCTACAGAGCATCCGAGAAAATCCCCTGCCAAGGATCCGAGCGGGCCCAGGAATGAAACAGAATAAGAACCAACACATGAAGAAACCATGGAGCATCTCTACACACCAAGAAGTCTTGGAAATACGTCGTCCCGGGGAGATCGGTAGATTTTGGAGCCTATAGATGAAATGTCTGATGTGCACGCCATTTCTTATGACAGGAAGAGAAAATACTTGATGAAAATGACAATCAAGAAAAGAAAACTCACCTTGGATAACACTATGTTCATAACCACGGAAGAAACACTATTTGACACAGAGCATGCTAAGATGATTGAACTCATTGGAGTTGGAATGGCCATAAAAGATGCCACACTTGACATAGAAAAGAAGGACGAAGAAGAGGAAGTTTCCATTAGAAAGGAATTGGACCATCTTCTTCATCAGGCTAAGTACTACCAGAACCCGACACAGGTGGTGGTACTCTTAAAGAGTGAGTTTCGAAAAATGTATGGCAAATTCAAAAGAGAAGGAGACCTCTTCACTGCTCGAATAGTCGATATTTGAGAAGATACTTTAATGGGTATGGTGACCTGCAAAGATATGCAGCGGTGGTTCAAAAAGGCACATCAGGCCTTAGAACGAATTGACTACATCAGTGAAATGCAGAAGGGTCATGATTCAGAGGAGCATGGTATCTGAGTGTTGATGGACATTAGCATCGCTCAAATAGGTAAAGTAGATGAATACTAGGTATCCATGGTCCAAGACCCTTAGCGAAAAATGCAAGAAAGGTGAGAAGAATGCGAGAAAAGCTGGGAGAAAATCAACCTGGAAATGAAGGGCATTAATTTTCTATAGTTTGGTCCACCGAAATATTTCTCCGACTTACAAGATATTTTTAAACAACATGAAGAGAAAGACATGGCATGGGAAATGGATATTTCACAGACTTCAAGAATGATCCTGGGTCTAGAGAGGAATTTCATGGAACCCTCGATCAAAGCTATGATAATATGACAATGCTTAAGTGTCAAATTGATCAAGTGCAAGGAGCAGGCAGTAGAGATAAAGTAATTTCTCTACACCCCGATGGATCAACATAGGTTCACATATCCAAACACCTATGAAGATATCTTCTCCTAGTGGTCGTAATATGATAGAAATAATCTACTGCAGTGAAAGGATCAGATGATCTTAGGAGAAAAAAGTGATAAATCTTCCACATGTCATTTTGTTTCACTTAACTTTTATTAGTAATTTTGAGCTTAGTGATTCTTTATAAATAGGAAGATCGATCTCGTGTTTAAGGGTCGATGGTTTTGGAGAGAAAGATTTTTTATGAAATTTTGTAATAGAACTACTTATGTGCAAGTTTATTTTAATTAAGAATTTTTGTTTAGAACCAAAGACACTTCTATCATCTAAGGCATGAATGTGTTTAGACCGAGGAGGATTATCTATGTCTTCAGTTTCGATATTTGCTACTTTGTTGAGTAAGAGTTGTTGTACCTGTATTTAAATTTATCTTATGATGTTGTAAAAGTTCTTTTATTCTAATTGGTGACTAGAAATCGATTGTGTTAACCTGTGATTGATAATAGAGTATTGGAAATTACTTTTCTTGCACTAACTTCTTATCACATGTATGTTTCTTTTCTTGAACTGTTATCTCAGACGATGTTGAATGTTCACTAATTAAAATGGTGTTAATGCTAGTTTGAAGTTTCTTAGATATTCCTCATTTGCCTTCTAGGGTAAAGGTTATCCTAAACCCATCCTTCCACCAAAACACATAGTTAGCTTCTCTCTTTCATCTAGCCTAGAGTTTCATATTCCTTTTGTTTTAACGTTAGAAAAAGAACCAAAAAAATATAATTCCCTATCCTGAGGAGAAGGATTAACAAAAAATACATATATGTATGTCCATAACAATTAAATCTCGTCGATAAACCCATCCAGATCATGAATCTGGAGAACCTTACCACCCATCAAACGCTTACGAGTCTAATTGGGCCTCTTAGGTGGGTTTGGTTCCTGCTGATGAGTTAAAGGGATATCGAACCCCTCAACATAATTGGCTTGATAGGGAGGGCTGACGAATGAATGGCTAATAATATTTCTAATAATATATATCACATAGCCTATAGATTCAAAACAACCCACATGCATGGCTAGTCATTCTCAAGACGACCCACATATAGAGAGTACTATCGAGATGATTAACTCACCTCAACACGAGGAAGAAGAAAACTAATATCCTGAAATACCTTACGCTCCTCCCCATGAGGAGTTGAACAAGTTTAGAAGAATCACAAGAGCTTACGCCCAACAAATTGGAGTGTTACCTTTAGCTCCTTTACTTCATCATAGAAAACATGTAAGTCGACTAGTTGTTGACACCCCTAACAAGGTTTTTGTTCACACAGTAGAAGACATGATATAATTTTCCCTTATAAGATAGAAAAACCCCTTAATCTAATACCCGAAGCACTAGCTGGTAACTACTCTGAACCTAACAATTTTGAATCTGTCAAAGAAGGGTCTAACTCAGATCGCTTAGCTTCTGAATCGAAATACATGGAGGATAATAACGATAAAAATGAAGAAAGGGGAAACAACCTCAAGACAATTAACCATGGTTGGCCAAATATGCTCTGGAGATCCCAGGATGGGTGCATAACCTACCCCAACAACCAAAAAAATTACTCCCGAAATTTGATTCTGAAACCTCTGGATTACCTGAGGACCATATCAAGAAGCTCATATTAGCTATAATATTTATGAATGTACAACATGAAGATGAAGTGTGTAGGATTTTTCCCTATACCTTTGACAATTCAACATCTACTTGGTATTTTAACCTTCCAGCTGGATCCATAACTAGCTGGACGAAGTTTCAAAAGGATTTCTTAGACAAATTTGTAGAAGAAACCACCACAGGAGCCTTAATGGTTGAACTGTTCACCGCCACTATGAGTCCAAAAGAGTAGTTTAAATATTTCAATCAATGGCTTACCACTATCCTGAACAAACTTCAACCCGAAGATAAACCTACCTAGGAGTTAAAAATTGAAGTATACGCTAATGCTCTCCCAGCTTCCATATCCATGTTCATAAAAAGGGATACCAAACATACCCTAGCCAAAAATTTCAAGGAAGATAAAACGATTGAATTCCAAATGAAAGGATGCAAAGAAGTTCAGATCTCACTGATGAAAAAAGAAGCCCAACCTCTACCTAAGAGAGGAATTTTTTTAACAAGACCCACGGTAAAACAAACAAAACTAGGTCCTCATAAAGAAGGAGGAGATCTAGAAAACCTTCAACGGATGATCAAAAAAATATCCAACAAGATCGTAGATATGAAAAGGAGTGTTGGGGAGGGAAACCAAAATCAAATACCTTATAAACCCTTTTTTAAAATAAATCCACCTTTTAAATATATATAATCTCCCCCAACTAACCTAAACATTGACTTAGGGACTGTAACATATAACTCTTTATGCATGTACCACCAAGAGAATCATTCAGAAAGGGACTTCCCTCAATAGGTGCATGATATGAATTTAATGGCTAACCAGTTCTTGGATGAATTATCCCTAACTGAACAACCCAGTGGCTCAGAAATAAACTCCATCAATCAGGAAAGTCAAGAGCCATAAGAAGAGACATCCATGCTATTATGGGATTCCAACCACCTGTTTTTTTTCAACAACATCATCAAAGTGCAGGAGCCTCTTGTTGAATTCCTAGTTGTACATACGTGAGGTATAAGTCATCCGGTCCAAACTAATCCCACAAATACTCAGTTCTCTAGAGGGAATCAAGTGGTCGATCACCCAAAACCCCTATTTTCTTCTCAAAATAATCCCACTAACATACACACACGGGGAGCTCCTAAGCTAGACTATAATGTTATAGAATACTTGAATAAGATGAAGGATAATGTGTCTATCATGGACATGTGTAGGATCCCTCAATAAAAGGATTTCATGTTACAGGCCTTAAAATCAATAGAAGCCCCTATGACAATAACTAACCTAGGAGAGGTTTGATCCCCCACAAATTTAACAAATAAACCAAGTGTGAACGCTTTCTCTTTAGACAAAAGAGGAAATCCTTTTGTCCCTCCTTTCCTTTTAATGTTTGAAGTATTTAACAGAAACCTACATAATTGCCTAGTCAATTCAGGGGCATCTTCCAATGTCATGCCATTGTCAATCTGCAAGAAATTGAATGCAACCCTGCTCAAAAGTGATAAACATGTTATACAACTAGATAGGAATCAAGTGAAGTTTATTGGGGAACTTAAATATGTCATGATCAGAATGGATACACACCCAAAATTTGTTCAAGTAATTGACATAATCGTAGTAGACATCCCATAGTCCTATGGATTGTTACTTAATCGAGACTGGTCTGAGAAATTAAATGGATACTTTAGTACTGACTGGGATCACCTCTGGTTTCCATTAAAGGGACATACAAACATTATTAGGATCGAAAGAGAAATATATCTCAAACATATGGTTACTAACTTAGAGACTCCAAACAAACCCTCGTCGGCATATTTCCCTATGTTAGGAAACTACTCCTGCGATTCTGATTTCGGTAATTTCACCCCTCTCTCATCTGACGTACCTCTCACTCAAAAATACAAAATGAAATTTCAAGTAAACCTACTGGCATCCATAGAAGAAAGCATCTTGTGTCAGGATTCTTCGTCAGGAGTAGCAGAAAAGGAAGATGAAAGTGAGAAAATAGCTAGGCATGAAGAAGTTACTATTTTTTCCTCACAAGTTTGGATTCTCTACTTTGATGGTTATAAACCGCAAGAGGGGTCGCGATCTGGATGTATCCTCATTAAGACAAAAGGGAAACAAAACTTCTTATCCTGCAGATTATAATTTGAATGAACTAACAACACTATTGAATATGAAGCTCTAGTCTAGGGACTAAAGAAGGACATAGACTTAAACATCAAAGAATTGAAAGTTTTTGGAGATTTGGAAATTATCATTAGATAAGTAAAGAATACCATTCATTGCAATTCACCTCACTTGAGGAACTACCAATAGGAAGTACATGGGATAATAAACAATTTTGAGGCCTTCAACATTACCATTGTTCCTAGGACAAAAAATACTATTGTTGATTCTTTGGCCACCACTGCCTCTAGATTATCTCCTTTAGAAGACTATGAAGCCTCAAGGTTTTCATTGGAACTTCTCTACAGACCGTCGGTTCCTAATAACATTTCTAACTGGAAATTTGTTGAAGGGGATGAACATATTGTAGATTTCCTGACTAACCAAGAGAATTTTAAGGATTTAGCCATTGATGATGAAATATTCCAAGAACTACTCATAGAATTAAATCTCCACGAATAGAAAAGGGGCACAGATCACCCCAATGACAAACCAAAGTTTCACACAATACCAAAAGGAGTGACCAATAAGGAAAACCTTTTCGACCTAAGAGAAAGATTTAAAGGGCCGAAAAATGCAAAAACATGGAGCTCATGCCCTATATTCGAAACTATAAACCTAGGCACCCTTGAAAACCCTAAGAATGTGAACCTAGTTAAGGAATTATCCAAAGAAGACGGGAAGGATTATCTTAAACTATTTAAATAATATCAAGATTTCTTTTCTTGGTCCCACCAAGCATTGAAAACGTATGATACTCGCATTATCCAGCATATGATCCCATTAAAATATGGAATAAAACCATTCCAACAGAAGCTTAGAAAGTAACACCCATCTCTGGAACCCCTAATGTATAAAGAGTTGAAAAATGTATTAGATGCTAAAAATTTATTCTACATGGGTAGCCAATCTAGTGCATGTTATAAAGAAGCCTGGGCAAATCCATTTGTCTATGGATTTTAGAAACCCTAACAGAGCATCAGAAAAAGATAACTACCCAGCACCACCCATGCAACAACTCTTGTAGACAGTATCTGGCTCTGAATTTTTTTCACTCCTAGATGTTATAGCCCTAAAATTCCCTACTCATGCATACATAGCATTGGCCTTCTTACTTGCATAATTTTCCAAATCATTGCTGAGAAGATCTACTTAAAAAAATAATTTTTAGAGCATGTACGCTCCTTGAACCACTACTTCTCGTGTACATACGCTTACTACATGAAATAAATCTCACGTACATACGCTTTTTGCATACTAAACAAGCCGTGTATACCTTCAAAAGTTGTAAGAAATTTCATGGATTTCACGGGCTATTGGACATTTCCCAACCAATTCACCTGCTATAGCCTATCCCCCAGCCAAATAACCATCATTTTTTCATATAAAAGGAGGTGTTGGGGTCTCATTTCCCAACCAAGCATAAGAATAGTGAAGCTCTGCCCAATTTCACTTCCCTTCCTTGCCCAAGCATTTGCTACCTTTTGTGAGTTACTGCCTCAGCATTCCCTCTTCATCCCCTTTTCTTCCATTCAATCCATTCCCTTTCCTTGAGATGCTTAGTAGATTGTGAGAAGAGGCCTATTGAAGGTGCACTTGGAGCATTGTGAATAGAATCCCGGACTAGGTTCAAGGAACGTTGGCCGGCAAGGATTGTAAGTTTCATTCTTTGTTTAATGAATAAAAGAATCTATTTTCCCTATCCCAAATGATGTTGTTTTGTATCATTTCTTGGATTTATACATAACATTTGATATCTAACCCTAATTCATGAATATAAATAGCGTGCTTGTAGCCTTGTTTTCCTAGTCTTGGATGCAGGTCAGCCTTGGAAGGAGGCTTGCAGTGTTTGGAGCTACAGATCTTGAGGAGATCATCACTAGACATTGGATAAAAGGTACAGTTACCGATCTTCTCTTCTATTGATTTATGTTCATTTGTTTCAGGATGTTTGGGTATTGTAGAAATTAGGTTGAATTTTAGATGGTCATTTTCTCTGTCTATATCCTAAACCCTGGTATAGTTATAGGGGGGTTTTCCTGCTATCAGAATTGGTGACCATACTGGGAATATATCTAGGGTTTTTAGGGAGGTTTTTGTGTTCTTGATTCGTTTTTGTTTTCCTTTTGAGTGTCAATAAAGTTTAATGAGTCTTCTAAGGGTTTCTGGTCACCTGCAAGGTGCATACTAGCTTTCCCTGCCCTGTAAGTCTTCCTTGCCTTTTTATTTTTGAAAAGTCCCATAGGTGTGCACACTCTGTTTTGGGTCAGCCCGTGTACATACGCGCTCTGGACAGTAGACAACCCATGTACATATGCAGGTTGTTGATGCAACATCCCGCGTCTCTATTTCTTGAAAGTATTTTTTAATAAAGAGAAAGTTTGTCTCTTTCCTTATAGAAGTTTAGACTTCTCAGGACTTTCTTGAACTAGTCAGAGTCTTTGTCTTTGGCCATAGTCTGGGTTAGATTTTCGATTGACTTGTTCCTTAGTATTCTTTTGTTTTCCCTAAAAGGTTTAGAGTGAGTTGTCAAGTTTTAGATCTGCCTTTTGGTTTCTTGGTTGAATCTTTGCGATCCATAGTGAGCTTAGGGTCTTTATCAATCTTGTTTTAAGTTTTCTCTATGTTCCTGTTTCTTGCTTTGAAAAACAAAAAAAAAAAGTGTTTTTATTTCAGTTTTTCTTGTTAAATCAGTTCGAAAAATAAAACAAAAAATAATTTAGTTTCTTGCATTTGGTTTGGTAAAGTAGTCAAGGTTGTTTTTAGAATAAAAAGAGTCTTCATTTCAAAGTTCTTTTCAATTTTCTGGAATATAAGTAGTTTGTAGTCAAACGAGAGAAAGTTTTAGGATTTCTTCATTTACAAGATCTTGAAATATCAATTAGAAATGTTCAATTTACAAAGAGTTGTTATAAGCTTTGATTTAATTTTGAAGTATCTTTTTCTTCCAAATATTTTTAAAGTTATCTTCCTTATTTGTCTCTTCATAACACCATCGGTTTCACTACCACACCCTTTGTGTAAATCAAGCCTTAAAATTAATGTTTAATCTAAAATACATTAGACTTTCTATTTGTAGGGTTCACCGACTAGTTTAGGGTTGTAGGGCCTTGAATTAGGTGTGAAGAGGAAACTCTTCAAGGCCACTTTAAAACAAACATTGGAGTCTGCGATAGGGAGTGTTCTAAGTCTGGCGTCGTAAGACTTAGCTGAGACCCCCCTCTAACACAGGGGTTAAACACATGGTCATGTGAGGAAAGGAAAAGGATATAACGCCTCCAAATCTGGACTAAACGTAGTGGGGATTGCATATTGAGGGTGTTTCTCGAGAACAATGTCGATTGCATTTGCCTACAGAGTTTTGTGGACCTCAAATCCATTCGAGATCCTCAGTTGTATTCTGGACCAATTTCTTTCAATACCCTTGAGGGGCTTCGGACTTGTTATCCTTCTCATTACGATCTTCCCAATTGTCGATTGTACCCACTTGTTCACTGACTACAAGATGGGAACCTAGTTTCCCATATTTTATAGAATTACACAGGTGATTGCGGGGGTATACCATGGTACCTAGGGAAAACATCGGATTGTGCTTTGCAGATTATACATGGAGGGTGTTTCTATGTTTGAGTTTCACTTACATTGGTTAGTTTCTCTAGTGTCAATTGGTGTAACCATCCTTCCCACTAGTTAGTCGACTGCTTGATTTAAATTTAGGAAAAAATTTAGTATGTTCTTTGTTTTCTACGCTAGTCAAGCCTTACTGTGTCATTTGATCATTTCACAAAGTGGAAGTTCAATAGATCCGCCAATCGTTAAGGCTTCAGGGCATGTCATTGGTTACTTTGGAGTCACCTCCGCCACCGTTAAGGCAAAGACTTGATCAAGAGGGATCATTAAAAGTGACTGGGCCACAGGAAACTGTGCATAAGCTTGCTCCAAGAGGATACTTTCTAGCTTCAGAGGAATCCACCATTTCTCACCTTGAAACTTAAGGTTTTAGGCCATCCAATCCTTCGATTACTAACTTATTGGTGCCAATCTTGATTCATATTTTCCCTCTCGAGGTGACATCTTTTGAGTGCCATCTAGTTCTACAATCGACTATGGAAGAAAATGTTGTTACTTCATTCGGGAATCCTCGTACTCCCATTACAGCTACTACTACAGGAGGCATCCTACCTCCTCTCCCACCTTTTCCAGTTAGGACCATAGTTGTCTCAACTCCCACAACTTTGGGCAGTGGTTTGATACCTTTAACGACTTTGACCATTGTTTTTTTTTCTCAGAGTGATATGGGCACTCCCTTCTCATATGGGATGCCTGACTTTGATACAAACTCAGTTCTTACTTATTATACCTTACAGACCATGGGTCTGGGGGAAGGAATCTCAAACGCTCCCTTACAAGGGTCTACTACAGGCACTACTTTCCCTTTTAATGTTATCCCTTACGGTGGGGGTCATATACCTCCTATGTCCCCTTCGCTCGACGGTGCTTTTCAATAGCCAATCAAGTCGAACACTAATTATAGTTTTTTTGGTAGAGGCAATGTAGGACCTTCATCTTATACAAAGTCGATGGGATATATGTAGTTCTATTTGTTCGGTGCATTTGAAAAAAATGCTTTCTCTTCGGCCACTTTCTCGACTAGGGGAAACCCCATCTTTGGTCAACATAACCCGGTGCAAGGTATTATTCCTTCACAGGGAGTGACGACTGGATTTTACTCCACACATGCTCTTTGGAATCCTTGGTAGGGCTCAGTTCCCTTGCAAGGGATTTTGATCAGGGGTAACCCATTCCATACTCAATGGAACCCTGGGAAAGGCTCTATACCCATGTTCGTCGGATTGACTGGGAGAAACCCCTTCCAAGGTCCTTGGAACACAATGCAGGGAACAATCCCTGCACAAGCTATGTCGTCCAATTTCGGGAGTCAATCGATGATGCCTCAACAGACGCAGTTTACCTTTATTGGTCAAGGCCATGGTTTCTACCAAAACCCTGGCCAGCAATTTCACTTTTCTTGGCAACCTGGTGCCAGTCAAAATCCAAGGCTCTCTTTTCCTATAAATAATTCACAACCAAAACTACCCTTTCTGGAAACTCTACATCTTCTAGACTTGTTGATATTACTGAATGAACCAATTTGTCACGATATTCATTGGCGCCCCATGCCAACTAAGTTGCCTTCATATATTTTTAAATTTTAGGGCAAGCCTGGTGAAGATCTTGGTGATCATGTGACTACCTTTCACTTGTGGTGCTCGTCAAACTCATTGAAAGATGACTATGTCCAGTTGCCTTTTTCAATGCACTCTTATAGGGGTTGTTGTGAAGTGGTATATTGAGCTTGATGGCTCGAGGTACTCTTACTATAATGACTTGGTGATGGTCTTCTTGAACCATTTCCAATTACCTATGAGATATGATGTTGGCATTGAATTGTTGAGCAACTTCAAGAAAACCAAGGTTGACCATATCTCTAATCATATCCGAGAATGGAGGTGAAGAAAGAGCTTGATTAAGGTCAAGGTCCCTCCTGATTTATTTCTTGAGTGGTTCTTGAAGTCTTTTGTGCCTTGCGTATCCAAGGACATAGCGACTTCTGGGGTTTTTTCAGAATAGGGGGCTATTATGAGAGCTTAGCATCCTGAACTGATCTACCCTCAGTCTGGCATGCTCTACGAGATATTTCCATATGTGCCACGGTCTACTCTCGATAAGGCCAATAAAAATTTTGGGCCCCATGCCGAAGGAATTGTGGTCTCAACACAAAGAAATTCCACATATATGTTTTCAAATTAGTTGCAACAATTGTCTATACAACAGACCGTGGCCAGCCAGACTCTGAGTTCGGTTGTTACCCATACCTAGATGTCAGATGTACACAGTGTGCAGTCGACGAATCCCAAGGCCAACTAGTAGACCAAGGGAAAGAAGAAAAATCGGAATGAGAAGGGTAAATGATCCAGATGGATATCGGTGGCCACCCACCTTTTCCAACTGGCTCAAAACATTTTTTTGACAATTTTGGCAATTTACTATTTTTAGCAGTTTTAACTTCTGGGGCTATTTTGAGGGCCTAAATGAAGGTTTTTTGGGATCGATCTCCTCAATTATATTTGAAGGCATGATTATGCCCCCAAAATGAATCTCCTCTATGATACCTTTCCAATGGGCTATCACACGCCTAAAACGGAGATCGTATGCAAAAGTTACGACCCCGGGAAGTTGATGTACTAACTTACCCAAACGAGGCCCCCATGACTTTTGGCGCTTCATCTCCTAGGGTTAGGTTTTTGGATGTCTAGGGTTTTTGGAATTCTTTCTTATTGTAAAAATGCCTTCAGAGCCTCATTGTAACCTTCTTCTTGTGAATTTGTGTTGCCATCACATCTCTTCTCAGAGATAAGCCACCACCATTCCAGTAAGCTTGTTTCCATTGCATTTTACAATTTCAGCTTATTTCGTTATTGAATAGAAAACCAGTTTTACTGTATCTATGTTATTTTTTGCTAAACACCTATTAATAATCTCTATTAATTTCATTCTGCTCATAAAATATGGATCAATGGTATCAGAGAGGTCAGAGTACAAAGAGTTGGGTCTCAAGCTTGTTTCTCTTGAGGAAAAAATCTCTCACATGCCCAAGAGACCTCCCATGGTAGGAGAAAAGAAATATGATGGGACATGAGATCCTTTCAAACTATTGATTGAGGAATCCCTCACGCAATAGAGGAACAAGATGATGGATAGTTTCGTGCAAATCCTTCGGCGGCTACCAACAGTCAACACATCTTCTTTGAATGGAGGCACCGCCCCCTTCAAGGTACAAATAAACTTTGATATTCCTATATTTGAATGCCAGATAGACAAAGATGTTGTAGACAAGTGGTTGAATCTACTAGAAGGGTATTTTTCTGTCCATAACTTTTCGAATAGAGAAAATATTACTTTTGCACTCCTCAAAGACGTTCCCCATGTCAAAGATTGGTGGAAAAAATTCTGTGAGCAAAAGGAAATAGACGAAACCTCATTATTTTCAGTCACAGCAACCTGGGAATCCTTCAGGGATGCTATTAAGGAACAATACTACCCTGTCAGAAGTTATGACGACCTGTATACCAAATGGAGCACACTGCGGCAAGAAAGAGACCAAGCAGTGCCAGATTTCACAAATATCTTCCATACCTTACGCACCAAGTTGGGTATCAAATATTCAGAGTGACATCTAGTGCTCAAGTATCACGATGCTCTACATAGACACATCCAAACCAAAATGGAATTTCTGGACATCTCATCCTTGGGTGTGGACTACCGATATGCCGTCAAAATCGAGCAAAAGCTCAAAAAAAAGACGGGGAAATTTGGGTCTGGGAACCCCTCACAACAAAAGACAGGAAAGGGCAGCCCCAACCCACCGAACAAAGGATAGAAAAAATATGGATAGTATCGGGACAACCAGTCCAAGCCGCAAGCAAATAAGGACATCGAAAAGACAAAGAAAGATATTGGGAAGTGGTGCGACTTCCATAAGAGCCCTTGGCATAACACTGCTGACTGTCGCTCAAAGTAGTCACTGGTGGCCAAAGTGAAAGCCCTCGAATTAGATGTGGATTTTGAGTCTGAGACAGAACCATAAATGGGAATACAGATCATTGATGCGGAACCCAATGCCACCATTGCTACCACCAAGCTCCAGCCTGGTGAACCAGACGAGCCAGAAGAAGGAGAGTGCCTCTTCCATTCATAGATGTGGGTAAAAGGCACCCCGCTGCACTTCATCATCGATAGTGGTAGCCAGAAGAACCTCATATTAGCAAATGTCGTCAAGCAGCTGGCCCTGCCAACAATGCCGCACCAACAACCCTACACCATTGGATGGCTCCACCAAGGAAGCGATCTTCGCGTCAGCCAACAATGTCGACTGTCATACGGCATCAAGCCCTTCAAAGATGAGGCATTGTGTGATGTTGATCCTCTTGAAATTTGTGATGTTCTTTTGGGACAACCTTATTTATGGAAACGTCATGTTGTATATGAGTCTAGGCCTCATAGTGTTATTATTAATTTGAACAAGAAATTGTACAGGATACCCGAGGTAGTCCCACCTAGTGTTATTTCCTTCATCTCTGCTAAGCAATGTAGGAAGGTCATCTCTCAAATGGGGAAGTTTGTCTTCCTCATAATTCTCTTTCAGAATAAGAAAAAGATCATAGACACATCCAGGGTCTCTGCAACCAACCTCTCCACACAGTAGAAGCAAGTAGATAAGGTCATGGAAGAATACACGGATATCTTCTCCTCACCTACAGGGGTACCTCTGCACTGTCAGGTCAAGCACCCCATCGATCTGACCCTCGACGCACCGCTGCCCAATGGGCCAGTCTATCATCGCTCTTTGTTAGAGAATGAGGAGATCAAGCGATAGATCCAAGCACTGCTCCACAAGGGACACATCCTCCCCAGCTCATCACCTTTCGGGAGCCCAATCGTGTTGGTACAGAAGAAAGATTGAACCTAACGACTTTGTATTGAATATCGGGCTCTAAATAATATCACAGTCAGAAACCGATACCCAATTCCCCAAATCAATGACCTCCTTGATCAACTCACGGGGGCCAAATACTTCAATAAGATTGATCTGAAGTCTAGCTACCACCAGGTCCCAATAGAACAGACAAATTTATGGAAGATCGCCTTAAAGTCAAAGGAAGGCCTTTTTGAATGGTTGGTCATGCCCTTTGGTTGGACAAATTCTCCAGCCACTTTCATGAGGATGATGGACGATATCCTGGGACCATTCACTAATACTTTTGTAGTGGTGTATCTAGATGACATTCTAATTTACAGCAAGACTTAGGCCGAACACTTGCAGCATATTCAGCAGGTTCTGCACACCCTGCGGCAGCACAAGCTATATGCCAACTTGGAAAAATTATCCTTCGGCATGGACAGGGTCCATTACCTGGGCTACATCATTGATCAGCATGGTGTTTAGGTGGATGCATCCAAGATCCAAGTCATCCATGACTAGCTAGCCCCAACAACACTCACTGAGCTTCGGAGCTTCTTGGGCCTTGCCAATTTTTACCGTAGGTTCATGTTGGGATTCTCCCATATTTCATGGGCTCTCAGCCAAATAAACAGGGGTGGTGGTAAGGCGAAACTTGCCTGGGGTTGGTCCCAAAAATAAGCGTTCAATGATTTGAAGCAGTGCTTGTGCTCAGCACCGGTACTTTCACTCCCAGACCTGCAGCATCCCTTTGAGATCGAGACAGATGCTTCAGACTATGCTGTGGGCATCATTCTCACTCATCACGGCCACCCCGTGTCCTATCATAGTGAGACATTGTCAGATACTGTCCATAAGTACCCTAATTACGACAAAGAAATGTACTCCATTGTGCAAGCATGCCTCCAGTGGAGACATTACATTCTTGGGAAGGAGGCAGTCATCCACACTGATCATAAGCCATTGCAGTTCATGCAGACACAGGGAAAATTGCAGAATGACCTCCATTAAAAGTGGTCCACATACTTGTAACAATTCCACCTCAACATCAAGTATAAAACAGGAAGCACCAATCATGTCGTTGATTTCCTCAGCAGGCCACCAGTCGTGGCACTCACCACGGTGCTAGACTCTTTCGGCCATGAGACATCTGGATGGACCCAACTCTATGAGAGAGACCCTGACTTCACCACCACCTACCAAATGTTAGGTGCAAACACAGTTGTCGATAATTTCCATCTTCAGGATGAAACTTCGACAGGAGGTCAACAAGTATATCAGGTCTTGCACTGTTTGTGCTATTGCCAAACCGACCACTAAGAAACAGGGCCTATACACCCCTCTTCCTACTCCTGACAGACCATGGGAATCCATCTCAATGGACTACATTTCGGGCCTCCTGTCCACCAAGTGGGGAAATGACTATGTTTTTGTGGTTGTTGATCGCTTTTCTAAGATGGAAATTCTGGTTGCTTGGAAGAAGAGCATCACAACAGAGGCCACTACCAAGCTATTCTTTGAACGAGTCTGGGTACATTTTGGAATCCCACAAACCATTGTCTCATATCGGGATAGTCGATTTATTAACACATTCTGGTCGAGCCTCTGGTCACTACTGAACACCAAGCTCACCAAATCCACGGCCTTCCACCCCCAGACAGATGGCCAAACCGAGGTTGTAAATCAAATGATTGTACATATCCTTCGCATGTATAATTCAAAGCACCCTTGCACATGGGATGAGAACCTTCCCTATGTCTAGCATAGCTACAACCGAGCCCTGCATAGCTCAACCGACCACAGCCCCTTTCAAGTGGGGTTGGGATTCCAACCATTGGGTCCCATAGATGTTGCACATCCCCTTGTGGTCACCTTGATCAACTCATCTCCTGCTCCAATTGAAGCTGAAAAATCCACCTGGTTCATTGAGTGGATCTAGCACATCCACCAACAGGTTTAGGATATCCTACAAAAGTCCAATGACAAGTACAAACAACACCATGATCAACATCGGGTGCCACATAAGTTTCAGGTGCGCGACAAAGTTTGGTTGCTCTTGTAGAAAGAATGCCTTACAGGACCCCATCGGAAGCTTCACCCACTCCATTATGGGCCATACAATATCACTAAGTTCATGGGGGGTAATTCTTTTGAGCTCAACATTCCTCCTTTCCTTGGCCTGCACCCAGTGTTCAATGTGGATCTCCTTTGCCCTTATTTCCCACCATTATTGGACACCTCAGAAGTAGCAGAATAGCTGACACCAACAGAGATCAACCCCGAATGCATACAACAGGCATCCAATGATCAGATTGTGGACAGACATATCAAGGGCACTCGACAACGAAGGATCCATCTTTATCAAGTCATCAAAGCAGGGCAACTCCTGCACCAAGGCAAGTGGCTCACTCGGGGCCAAATCCAGCAGAAATTTCCTCATCTGATGGAGGACCTCAACGCAATGGAGACCATTTCTTCCTAAGGAGATAGGATTGATCCAGATGTATATCAGTTTCCACCCACTTTTTCCAACTGGCTCAAAATAGTTTTCTAACAATTTTGGCAATTTACTATTTTTAGCAGTTTTAACTTATGGGGCCATTTTGAGGGCCTAAATGAAGGTTTTTCGGGATCAATCTCCTTAATGATATCCAAAGGCATGATTGAGCCCCCAAAACGAATCTCCTTGAAGATAACTTTCCAATGGTCTATCACACGCCTAAAACGGAGATCGTATGCAAAAGTTACAACCCCGGGAAGTTGATGTACTAACTTACCCAAACAGGGCCCACATGACTTTTGGCGCTTCATCTCCTAGGGTTAGGTTTTTGGATGTCTAGGGTTTTTGGAATTCTTTCTTATTGTAAAAAGGCCTTCAGAGCCTCATTGTAACCTTCTTCTTGCAAATGCACGCTGTCGTTGCATCTCTTCTCAGAGACAAGCTGCCACCATTCTAGCAAGCTTGTTTTCGTCGCATTTTACAGTTTCAGCTTATTTCGTTATTGAATAGAAAACCAGTTTTACTGTATCTCTGTTATTTTGTGTTAAGCACCTGTTAATAATGTGTATTCATTTCATTCTACTCATAAAATCTGGATCAGTAAATGGGATAAAAAGGCTACCAATATTGTTGGAGGGGGAAAAACGAAGAAGAAGAAGTCGAAGTATCCATGTAATCTATCCACAGAAGACCACCCAACTCACCTGTGTCCTCGGCTTGCAGAAGCCCAGAAGCTATTAGCGCAGAAACATCCTGTTATGTTGATGAACCCTTTTCCACAAGGAAAAAATATGGCTTAGGCTTCTTCATCCACAAGCGCGCCAAGGGGAAGTTAGGGACCCCCCACTCCTACAAATAACAACTCGGTCATGAACATTTACATGATGAACGTCAATGCTCATTTATCGACCAGCACTCATGGCTACGAAATGTTGGAATCTGTCGATAAGGGCAAGAAAGCCACTAACCCATCGAATCCTCTCCAAATTGAGAAGGCAATGGGAAAAACAATGACTCACATCCCTAAAGGTGCGTTTAAGCAGGCTTCCCATAATCCAAACGTGAGGGCCGCTCAGAACTACTCCTTTGTGGAGGATATGGTGTTAGAAAAACAATACCGCGGAGAAATAAAATAAAACAAATGCGGAAATAAAACACAGAAGATACACAATACAAGAGAGACACAGATTTACGTGGTTCACCCAGTGTGGGCTACGTCCAACAGAGAAATTGCCAGGTCCTTTCGTTATTATTATCCAGCAAAATGAAGGGATACAACCTACAAAAAAAACCGTTGTAACTTCCTCTTCTTTCTCTCACAGTCTCCTCTCTCAGAATACAATACTTGCCACCATCCATAGCCGCGATACATTTCCCTCGTAAAAGAGGGTTTCCTTCTAGGGAAAAAAACCCTAACATAATCTCTACCATTAGATCTGTGACCTTTTAATGAATGGTCCAGATTTACAATGAAATTACAATATACTTTTACAAGGCAATTTTTGCTTCGGGGGCTTCGCCCCCGAACCCCCGCTTGCCCCCAGACCCCGCAGAGGGGGTATCCCCCCTCTGCACTCCCTCGTGTGGAAGAGTGTACATACTTCTGGGGTGTAAATACTTCATCGGGTATAAACACGACTGAAAGTAAAAGACCTATAAATCAGGAAGATAATCAGGCTCCACAACCAACAATCTCCCACTTGGAGACTGATCTCAACAACTCCACCGCTACTGTATATGATGGACTCTTAACCTTCTTGGACCTGGCAAATTTCTCATCTTCATCTTCATTCTTGAAGACCAACTGAAACTGAGAAAGAACTCAGTTTCTCCCTGTTTACTCCCTTTGCTAACATGTCTGCAGGATTCTGGCTAGTGTGTATCTTTTCCAGCTTCAATTGTCCATCTTCCAAGGCGAATCGTATGAAGTGGTACCTCAAATGTATATGCTTAGTCTTTGAATGGAATGTTGAGTTCTTTGCAAGGTGAATGGCACTCTAACTGTCACAGTACAACCTGCTATTCTCCTGCTTCTTTCCCAATTCCTCCATAAACCTTTGTAACCAAATCATCTCTTTACTAGCCTTTGTAGCAGCAACATACTCTGCCTCTGTTGTTGAAAGTGCAACAACCTTTTGCAGTTTCGAAATCCAACTTACTGTTGT
>ML789920.1:214298-252423 GCA_009831015.1 Picea engelmannii | reverse complement strand
ATATTATCTACAGAAAGAATCAAAGCATCTTGTAACACATCACTTGTTACATTTGCTTCCTGATTTCTCTCCTGCTATCCATCTCTTTGTTTCTTTGGAGCTCTGCAGTCTTTCTTCAGATGTCCTTTCTTCCCACAATTCCATCACTCTATCTTTCTAGGTCTGGATTTGGATCTTCCCTTCCTAGAATTCCCATGGTTCCCTGAGCCCTTTCCTCTATCCTTTTGTCTTCCCCTGTTCTCCATGTTCAACGCACTACATGATGTCTCACCTTTGCTTTTCCGTCGCATTTCCTCACTAAGGATAACACCAACAACATCATCAAATTTTAAAGTATTTGAACCAGAGATAGAGTTACTTACAGCCATGACCAAGCCATTCCAGCTTTCTAGCAATGAGCACAATATTAGAAGATCCATAACCTCATCATCAAAGTCCACTTTTACAGAAATTAGTTGATTAGTAACCGTATTAAATTCATTTAAATGATCTGCAACAGACCCACCTTCCGACATCTTCATATTAAATAATCTCTTCATTAGAAATACCTTATTGGACGCCGAGGTTTTTTCATACAATTTGGCCAACGCATCCATCAAACCCTTCGTTGTCTTTTCTTTCGAGATATTTAAAGCCACCGACGCTGCCAGGCTCAGCCGTATCGTTCCTAGAGCCTTTCTGTCAAGAATCTCCCATTCTTCGTCCTTCATGGCCACCAACTTCTTTGCTACTTCGCTCAATGGTAGGAATAGATCCTTATGATATAAATAATCTTCCATCTGCATCTTCCATAACTGGTAGTTTTGGCCATTAAATTTCTCGACCCTAAACTTTCCATCTTCCAACATTGCTCCCACTCGAACCAGGAACCCTCTTTTCCTGCGAGTTGCCTTACGCTCTGATACCAATTGTTAGAAAAACAGGACCGTGGAGCAATAAAATAAAACAAATGCGGAAATAAAACATAGAAGATACACAATACAAGAGAGACACAGATTTACGTGGTTCGCCCAGTGTGGGCTACGTCCACCAGAGAAATTTCCAGGTCCTTTCTTTATTATTATCCAGCAAAATGAAGGGATACAACCTACAACAAAACCCGTTGTAACTTCCTCTTCTTTCTCTCACATTCTCCTCTCTCATAATACAATACTTGCCACCATCCATAGCCATGATACATTTCCCTCGTAAAAGAGGGTTGTCTTCTAGGGAAAAAAACCCTAACATAATCTCTACCGTTAGATCTATAATCTTATAATGAACGGTCTATATTTACAATGAAATTACAATATACTTTTACAAGGCAATTTTTGCTCTGGGGGCCCGCTTGCCCCCAGACCCAGCAGAGGAGGTATCCCCCCTCTGCACTCCCCCACGTGGAAGAGTGTACATACTTATGGGGTGTAAATACTTCATGGCGTATAAACACGGCTGAAAGTAAAAGACGTATAAATCAGGAAGATAATCAGGCTCCACAACCAACATATGGCACAGACCCCTTGCGCAATGTCCACTCTGGAATTCCTCCATAGTTGCCCCTCAAAAAGAAAATATTTGTTGTTCACTTTGGGAGCGACATAGACTATTAATCCAGGAGAGATCGGTTTTTATCCAACCGACTTAAAACCTCATCTCCCTCACCACGTTTCCTTTCAAATAGTCATGGATTATACCACGAAATATTTTACGTGAAACATTTTCCATACAGTGGTTTATGATGGTTCCTCGACTTGCATGATGTTGTTGGCATGTTGGAAGGCCATTGGCCAGCCTGAGTTGTCTCTGTCTCCTACCTTGCTTATGGATTTTGACATTCGTTCGTTTAGACCACACAAAATAATTCCTTCCTTTCCCGTGCAGTTGGGGGGTAAAACTGTGTGTGTCGAAGTTGAAGTGGTCGATGTGCCTCTTGACTACAACCTGTTGTTAGGAAGAAGTTGTACTTATGTGATGCATGCGGTGGTTGCTACAATTTTTTGGGTTTTGTGATTTCCACAAGAGAGTCAGATTGTGACCATCGACCATTTGTCCTTCTCTCATCTCAACCCTTCATCGGGGGCTTCCATGGCCCCGATGATTGATATGTCGTAGACTGGAACTGTCAACTTAGGTGTCAGTTTTATTTCCATCGTTGATGGGAACCTTTTATTACCAGTCACCTTCTAGCAATATAAAGCTTATATTGATTGTTCCCGACTAGCCAAGGGCTACAATTTTTCAAGTGTCTGCTTTTCGAATGAATTACTTTAATGACCCATGGACTTTAAATTCCCCATCGGCCCTAATGGAAGGGATAGGGAATCACAACATGGTCATGCCCTTATCTGCGGCTGAAGTTGCATACAACATTTTCCAGAAAACTTCAGCCAACCCCAATCCGTCTCCCTCACATAAGTTAGATCAAGTTCTCGAGCCTATTTGGTGTCAAGATTCTCTTTCCACTCAATATCCTTTAGACTTGGTCTTTCAACTAACAAGGTGATTCCTGAGGCAATGATTTGTCCCAAAATACCTTGGGATGATCTAAATCATAGATCTTATTTCCTTCCCGAGCTTAGGAGAATAGAAGTGGGAGAATTTTTTTTGATCGTGAATGGAGATAGTCCTTGTCCTATCAATCCTCTAGCTGAACATGGAGTTTCTACCGAGAGTAACATGGAAATAATTGCTACAATTGTTCCAATCAATATCTCCAAAACCCCTAGCATCGTGGTGAATGTTTTCGTCGGAGCAGATTGCTCCCCCTAAGATATTTGAACTTACACTGAGTTATTCAAAGAGTTCCACGACGTTTTTTCCTGGTCTTACAAGGAGATGCTAGGCATCGACCCACAAATTGTCGAACATGAAATCACAACTTACCTTGATGCCAAATCGGTTCGAAAAAATATTCGACCATTCAATCCTCGAAAAGCGGCAACAATCAAGGCAGAAGTAGAAAAATTGCTCAAAGTCGATTTTATCTACCCTGTACAATTGACGGAATGGGTGTCAAATCCAATTCTGGTCAACAAAAAATAGGGCACTATTCACGTTTGTATGGACTTTCGTGACTTGAATAAGGCCTACCCAAAAGACAATTTCCCTACCTCATTTATCGATCATATTGTCGATGAATGTGCAAGCTGTGAAGTCTTTTCGTTCATGGACGGTTTTTTGGGATACAAACAGATTCAAATCGAATCCGAGGACCACTATAAAATGGATTTTATTTGTCCTCAGGGTACCTTCACGTATCATAATATGCCTTTTGTCCTGAATAATGTTGGAGACACCTTTTAGCGGGCCATGTCATTCAATTTTCACGACCTCAAACACATAGTTGAGGCGTACCTTGATGATCTAGCATCACATTCTCACAAGAGATCTGATCATCTCGTCCATCTATGACTAATATTTGAGCGATGTCGCTACTATCGGATTCACTTGAATTCTAACAAGCGTAGTTTATGATTGACGTCAGGTTATCTTCTATGTTTCATTGTATCGAAAACATGAATCATGGTCTATCCTCCAAAGGTTGAGGTGATAGTTCAATTTCCTCCCTCGTACACGATAACCCAGCTTCAGAGCTTACAGGGGAAAGATACTTTTCTTCGGTGTTTTGTCGCTAATTACGCTGAGATCACTAAATGGTTCATGTGTCTTCTAAAACATGGAGTCCTATTATGTTGGGATGAATCTGCTCAGTGCTCTTTTGAAGCATTGAAATGTGCTCTGACGTCTGCCCCTCTGCTCTGACCTCCTGATTATAAAAAATATTTATTTTTGTATTTAGTTGTTGTGTAGTCTACCATTGTCATGGTATTGGTTTAGGAAGATGATATGATCGAAGAGAACATTATATATTACTTTATCTGAGACCTGGTTGGACTAGAACTCAACTACTCTCATGTTGAGAAACTTGCTTTGGCAGTTGTCCATGTTGTCCAATGGTTTCATCACTACATTTTGCTTCACAACACCACTGTCATCATCGTTGTCAACCCTTTCCAATATTTGTTAACATGACGGGTCATTGGCAGAAATATCAGTAGATGGATAGTAATCCTCTAGGAGTTTGACTTGGATTTTGTTTCTACGAAATCCAAAAAGTCATTGGTCTTTGCTAAACTCATTTCAGAACTATCGGTCGAGTATGGTTATATTATGCCTGTAGAATCACCTATTAATGGAGATATTTTTCTAATTGCATCTTCAATCCCTTGGTATGGAGATATACTTGTGTATCTCCAGACTTTGAAGTGCCCCACTTCTGCTTCTCACGATGAGCGTCGATGAATTTGACATCAGGCACACAACTATATTATACTCGATGACACGTTGTATCGTCGAGGCATAGATTGCATTCTTCAGGGATGTCTTACCCACGAAGAAGTAGATCTTGTTTTGAAAGAATGACACACTAGAGCATGTGGCGGTCATTTGTCTGGGTTGGAAACAGCCCAAAAGATTCTATGTGCAGGTTACTTCAGGCCCTCATTAATCAAGGATTGTGTAGAGGTGGTCAAGAAGTGCCACTCGTGCCAAATCTTTTGTCGAAAGATGTCGGTACAACCTACTCCTATGTTTCTGGTACATAACATTTGGTATCATAGCATCGATCCTAGGGTTTTACTGCTTCAAAAGAGTCATCTTGGCATTTTCGCTATGATGTTTTTCTGTAAAGTTTTAGACAGTGAAATTTTTTGGAGACTAAGGATAATATCATAGTACATGTGGTCAAAATTTCAAGTTCTGGATCATTATACTTTTGGAGATATATTCTATGGAATATAGGATTTGTGACTCCTCCTAAATTCAGTTTCAAGTGGGTCATCTTTGCATTTTAGCTATAACTTTTTTTATGAAAAGTTTCAGACTACGAAATTTTTCAGAATACTAAGAAAGCATAGAAAATTTATTATGGTAAACATTTTCGAGTTTTTGTCCTTTTAATTTATGAGATATAGTCTGTGGAAGGTAGGGTTATTTGACTAGTCCTATAACTAAACTCAAACAAGTGTTCTAAGTAAAATAGTCATATATTCTTCAGTGAGGATCTAAATTAGGTTCCACTAGTTGCATTTAAAATGGGATAATCAATATTGTTTCTAGTACAAATTTTAGAATCGGATATTAAATATTGGACATGTAGCATTCTGTACAATTTCACTTTCCAAAAAAGGCCAAAAAGTAGCAAGGTTCGGGAAAGTTACCATAACTTTCACTTGGCACATCAAATTTTGGTCAGACATGTAACATTGCATAGAATACATATCAGAGTACTACAATCCAAAACTTAAAACTCAAAAGGGATGAAATTTCATAAATACATTAGAAGGAAGGTCGACCAAGAGAATAGACTCCAAATCAGGGTTTCAAATGTATGTTCGCTTAAAAATGTTGTAACTTTGGATTGGGGTGTCCAGTTGAGGTGATTTAGAATCCATTGGAAAGAGAAAACATAGAATAATATACTATAAAAAGTAGCATAACCATTGAAGATAATTATTTATAATATATTGAGATTTTAATTTGAGGGTTTCGGTTATACCTCAATTAAGAGTCAATGGAAATACCTAAATTTACAGGAGATGAAGATAAATACAAGATCAATCCTATGAAATGGTTGAGTTTTGTAAAGGAATATGATAGGAATCCTTTGTTAGATAGCTAGAGAGGTATTGGGGGGGTCCAGAGGGCCCATAATGATAATAGTGGAGGAAATTCAATGTAAGGTGGACTAGGTCCAGTATATTATTAAATAAGGCCCACTGTGATATTTAGATATAATAAATGTAAGAGGACTTCTTAGAAGGTTCTTGTCACACACTCGCTACGGCATAATAAATTTTTCGCCTTTTCTCGAGGGACAAAATCCCCGAAATCCTACGGGGCTTAGCATAGGCTATCCCTTCCCTTTTTTCACCTTCATGTGATTGTTGATCATGATCACAGGCCAAACAACTAGGTTCCTTTTCGCATTTCGCGACTCAGCGATATAAGCGGGTCGAGTCTTTCGACTCTGCAAACCCCGAAACGTCGTAATGCCGAAAAAGGCTTCGATCGGCAATTAGCCCCCTGGGCTATGCCTTGGCCCATATGACCACTTCTCATAAGACCACAGTCTTATTCCCTTCGAGACTTATCAGTACGAGAGTCCAACTTCTTGTCAATGGAACTCCTAAATTCCCGATTTCTGATTTCCCGAAATGGCCTTTGTCACATTAGCCCTCCTGGATATGCCCTGATCCAGGTGACCACTCCTCATAAGACCTCCATCCTATTTCCTTCGGGATTTATGAATACAATATCATGACCTCTTGTATTCATAAATCCCGAAAGAAATAGGACGGAGGTATTATGAGGAGTGGTCACTTGGATCAGGGCATACCCAGGAGGGCTAATGTGACAAAGGCCATTTCGAGAAATCAGAAATCAGGAATTTAGGAGTTCCGTTGACAAGAATTCAGACTCTCGTACTGATGATTCCCGAAGGGAATAAGACTGCGGTCTTATGAGAAGTGGTCATACGGGCCAAGGCATATCCCAGGGGGCTAATTTCCGATCGAAGCCTTTTTTGGCATTATGGCGTTACAAGGTTTGTAGAGTCGAAAGACTCGACCCGCTTATATCGCTGAGTCATGAAATACAAAAAGGTGCCTAGTTGTTTTACCTTTGATCATGATCAACAATCGCATGAAGGTGGAAAAAGAGAAGAGCTAGCCTGTGCTAAGCCTCGTAGGATTTCGGGGATTTTGTCCCTCGAGAAAAGGAGAAAATTTTATTATGCCAAAGCGGGTGTGTGACAAATTGGTATCAGAGCATGGTTACAACACTTGGCCTACTTGGGCTCATGAACGAGTTGCGCAGAAGCTCCATTCGGAACACTCCTAAAAGGAGTAACCCCCCCTGTCTTAACCTTCCTAATCAAAAGACGAAGTTAAGAATGAAAAACCCCTATGGTGTGTGTACATGTGAAAATATGAATTATGTACTGGTTATAAATAAATATAAATATTGACTAACAACTAGCATTTTTCCCTTTTGCACACAAGCAGAAGATTAACCGCGAGAAATTATCAACGCATAGTATGGTGACTCACCATGAAGTGGGAGAGGGCTCCCACAATAGAGATGAAGAGTCTAATGAAAGGAGGGCAGTAGGGACCCCTCCAAGTCTATCCGAGACTGTGAGGAGCCTCATGGTCAAATTACAAGGCCGACAATGAAAGGATGATGAAAGAACAAGAAAAGAAAACAGAAATTAACGCAGTTTTACTGTAGAGTTTATCTGATCTACAAAGACAAATGCAGCATGAACCTGAAACTCAAAAACATGGTCATATCAGTGGCCACACTGAGAGGAGTACCTTGAAAAAGGTCCACCCCAGAGGTAAAGGACAACCGTCGGATGATTCCCCTGAGAAGGAAGCTGGTGATTCAGAGGACTCTTCTAGCAGCAGAACCAGTTCCTATTCCCGAAGGAAACAGAAGAAACAACAGTCTTCAAAGGTCGTAAATTCGAAGAATTCATAAAATCCAAACCACCCTCCTTCGATGGTGAAATAAATAAGGGAGAGGAAACAGAGGCCTGGCTGCTTGGACTAAATAAGTATTTCAGAGTCCATGACTTTTCAGAAAATATGAAGGCTCGAGTGGCCACCTTCAACTTGAACGGAAAGGCTTCCATTTGGTGGGAAGACCTTAAGAATGTGAAAGGGGTTTGCGAAGAGGACCTGTCGTAGGAACGGTTTGAGAAATATTTCCGGAAGAAGTATCTATCGAAAAAATATTTCGACGAAAAGACTAAAGAGTTTTATGAACTCAAACTAGGACAACTCACTATAGAAGAATATGTCAACAAATTCCTTGATTTGTTGAGGTATGTACCCTTTATAAAAGTGGAAAAGGAAAAGGTGCAACGCTTCATCAATGGACTACCTAAGGACTATCGAAACAGAATTGAATTTGATGAGACAAAGACTCTAGAAGGCACTATTCAAAAGGCGACCTATTGTCATGAACAGTTTGGGCATCGAGCAGAACCTCACGAAGGATGGAAACAGAAGAATAGTTCAAGATTTCAGAAAATGGGAATTAAATCCGCAGGATTTAAGAACTATAAGAAGAACCCAAGAATGAGCTTCCCAGCCTGAAGTATGCACCAGCAGAATTTTCCCTCCTTGAGCAGAAATAAAACTTCTAGACCCATATCAGTGAAGACTGATAACCCAAAGAGAGAACCTCTGAAATGTTGGGGTTGCGGGGAAGAACATCTATTGAGAGACTGTCCACACTGACAACAGAATAGTTGGAGGATTTATAACATCCAAGAAGCTACTACCATCAATGATGTGGCCAGGAGTGAGCCACAAATTTATGCAGCCTTGGATAATAACCAAGCCGACCACCAAGCTTCAGTAGTGGAAATAGAAGGTATGATTTCCAACCATCTAGTGTATGTTTTAATTGACCCTGGTTCAAATTTGAGTTATATAGCCCATAAAGCTATTGATAAGTGTAAACTACACCCACAAAAACATACCAAGCCATGGTTGGTACAGTTAGCCACTGGCACCAAAAGAAAAGTAGCAGAGGTTATACCAGCCTGCCAATTGATGTTGGGTATATTCCCCACCCAAGCAACCCTTAACTTATAACCCCTGGGATCGTATGATCTGTTGATTGGTATGGACTGGCTAGTCACCCATAAAGATAGATTGGACTGTTACCATAAAACCTTAGAATGTGTAAGTCAAGAAGGGAAAAAGATAACCCTTCAAGGGATCCAAAAACCTGTCTCGGTGAGACAAATATCAGCTCTACAAATGAGAAAGTATTGTCGAAAGGGATGTCCCCTATATGCAATACAGGTGTTGCAAATAATCGAAGGTGACAAAGAAAGCCCTGATGATCACCCTATCCTGAGAGAATACAGATATGTGTTTCCAGAAGAGGTACTAGGTTTACCTCCGAGAATGGACATTGACTTCTCTATAGAACTTGCACCAGGAGTGGTGCCAGTGTCTAGGACACCCTATTGGATGAGCACACCCGAGTTAGTTGAACTCAAGTTGCAATTAAAAGAAATGATGGATAAGGGCTATATTCGGCCCAGTGTGTCTCCATGGGGAGCACCAGTCCTGTTCATGAAAAATAAGGATGGTACCCTTAGACTGTGTATAGATTATAGGAAACTCAATAAGGTAGCCATAAAGAAAAAGTACCCCTTGCTCAGGATCGATGACATGTTCGATCAATTGGGGGGTGTGTATATTTTCTCAAAGATTGATTTGAGGTCGGGATACCATCAAGTCTGAATCAAGGGTTAAGACATCCATAAAACAACCTTCCAAACGAGGTATGGTTACTATGACTTTGTGGTGGTGCCATTTGGGTTGACCAATGCCCCTACCACTTTTATGTGCTTGATGAACAATGTGCTCAGCAAATTCCTAAACAAATTTGTGCTTGTTTTTATTGACGATATATTAATTTACTCCAAGAACAGAAAAGAGCATGAAGAGCATCTTAGACTTGTGTTGCAAGTGCTAAGAGAACATCAGCTCTATGCCAAATTCAGCAAATGTGAATTCTTCCAGAAGCAAATGCATTACTTAGGCCATGTTCTCTCCGAAGAAGGAGTAGCGGTAGACCTTGACAAAATCAGGTCTATCATGGAATGGCCTACCCCAAAGGATGTTTCAGACATCAGATCCTTTATGGGATTAGCAGGATACTATAGGAGATTTATAAAAGGATTCTCCAAGATTGGTTGTCCAATCACTGCCCTCCAGAAGAAGGGAAAAAAATTCCTATGGACATAGAAATGTGAAGAAATATTTCAAAACCTGAAACATCTACTGACCCATGCACCCGTGTTGAAGATCGTCAATCCAGAAGTTGGCTTCCTCATGTACACGGATGCATGTAAGGAAGGTCTCGGAGGATTCCTTATGCAGGGAGGAAGTGTGATCTGCTATGAATCCCGAAAATTGAATGAGCATGAAGTCAACTATGTGACCCATGATCTAGAGTTGGTTTCCATAGTGAATGCCTTGAAAATGTGGAGGCATTACCTCCTGGAACGAAAATTTGTACTTATGACAGATCACTGTGGATTGAGATACCTCTTTGATCAACCAAATCTCAAGGCTAGACAAGCTAGGTGGATGGCCCTCCTTAGCGATTTTGATTTCAAAATCAAACACATTAAAGGAAAGGAAAATAGGGTGGTCGATGCCCTTAGCAGAAGTATGAAGACAATTCACCTGGCAGCGGTGAGCACCTGCGAGACAGATGTCAAGGAAAGAATCAGAAATGCACAAGAAACAGATCCCTTCGTCCAGATTGTGACCATGTACCTACAGCAAGAACCTGCCAAAGTAAAATATGAAGGCTACCAAATGACCGAAGGAGGTCTTCTCACTTACAGAAGCAGATTTTATATTCCAGATTGTGACGACTTGAAGAGGTTCATACTGGATGAACTACATAAAAGACCCTATTCTAGTCATCCAGGATACTAGAATATGATCACAGCCACTAGGAGATAATTCTATTGGCTTGGAATGAAGAAATACATAGCCGAGTACTTGGCCAAATGCATAGAGTGCCAACAGGTTAAAGCAAAACACCGACGCCCAGCAGGATTATTACAACCTCTACCAATCCCAGAATGGAAATGGGAACCCATCTCTATGGATTTCATCACCGAATTACCAACATCGACCAAACAGAACGATGCCATTATGGTAGTAGTGGATAAATTGAGCAAGTCCTCCCATTTCATCCCTGTCAAATCCACTTGCAAAGAAATCGATGTTGCCCAAGTATTCATGCAGGAGATATTCAAACTGCATGGTATGTCGAAAGAGATCGTGTCTGACAGAGACACAAAATTTACTTCTAACTTTTGGAAATCACTGATGGCTAGCTTAGAAACCAAAATTGTTATTTAGCACCGCCTATCACCCTCAAACCGATGAACAAATAGAAAGAGTGAACCAAATACTTGAAGACATGCTAAGAATGCATGTAATGCATCAACCCGAGAAGTGGGAAGACTACCTGCCACTGGTAGAATTCGCCTACAACAGCGACTACCAAGCATCCTTAAAGATGAGTCCCTTTGAAGTCCTCTATGGTAGACCGTGTAACACTCCAGTCAGTTGGATTAATCCCATAAACAGGATTTATTTTGGACCCAACATGTTGAAATAAATGGAACAACAAGTGACTCAGATAAAACAAAACTTGAAGGTCACTCAGAACCGACAGAAAAGTTATGCTGACCAAAAGAGAACTCCAAGAGAGTTCAAAATGGGAGATCATGTATATCTTAGGGTTAGGCCCAGGAAAAGTTCCCTAAAAATGGGATCTTGTGCCAAGTTAGCACCTCGGTATTGTGGACCCTTTGAGGTCCTAGATAGAGTGGGACATGTAGCCTATAGGCTAGCACTTCCTCCCACAGTAAAATCACATAATGTTTTCCATGTTTCATTATTAAAGAAATATGTACATGATGCTAATCATATAATTGATTGGTCTATGATCCAAGTGGAACCGAAGGGAGAGTTTCTACCAAAACCTCAATGCATACTAGATAGAAAGGAAACCCCGCTCCGAAATCGAACCATTGCACAGGTCAAGGTGCAATGGAAACATTTTGGCCTAGATGAGGCTACATGGGAAATGGAGGATGCCATGAAACAGGCATATCCAATTTTATTTACATCTGAACATGCATGTCAAGTTGATAGATAGAACATCGAGGACAATGTTCCTTTAAGGGGGAGGGAATTGTAACACCCTGTTTCCCCCAGTCTGTAAAAATAACTATACTGGCCAAGTATTGTGGCAAACTCATAAATGTGAATGTGTGATGTGAATGGACCTTGTGAAAAAGGTCGATGAATGTGAATAATATTATGAATATATATATATATATATATATATTGCAGGACTGCTGAGAGGGGATGTGCTGAAAAAGACACCACGATGGCAGAAGAAAGGTGGTGGAAGGCACCTGGAAAGGTGGCGTTAACTTCCACCGAAACCAATACTATATTTGGACTTCACTGGCCCGGAGAACCAAGAGCGGCTCGCTGGCCCCGAATTAAATGACTCGCCAGGTTGGTAGTTAAATGTCTCCTCATGAGTAATGAGGGATGGGGGTGAACCGCCCATCCATAAAGTCCTTAGACCTGACCACCGTGAGGAAAATTGAACCTCGCCAAAAGGAGAAAAGGCAGGAAGAGTGGGCGATCAAGGGGCAAACGCGAGGGAAAGAAGAAGGAGAACTCTGAAAAAAATACAGAGTGAGTGATAACGGAGAAGAAGGAGAGTAACCTTCATTATCGGTCACTGGAAAACAGAGACTCAGTCTCGCAGCATCGTGGTTTGAGCTCGGGGGTGGCTAGTGGTAAATCTGTTGGGAGTCATTGAGCCTACGGTTGGGTGGAAACGAGCACCCCTCTCAGCAATTGCAATCACATCGGGTGTTATTTATGATAAGTGTTTTACATCTTGCATCTTGAAATTTATATGCTGCCATGTATGCTCATAGTCTATGTAGTTTATGAATGGTTTGAGTATAAGACTGTATGTGTGGTGTTTTGATCATAAATGGTGGTTGCATGCTTTTATTGGAAGGACCATGTATGGCTTATGTTTATAGATAGATTTATATATATGTATATCGATCTAATTCAGACTTCAAGTCTGCTTTCAGGAAATCTATACCCTTATTCGTTCCCAGGAATAACTAGAATCGATCTCTCCACAGAGATACCCTTCTTGGAAAGCTTACCAAGAACCTAAAAAGGATTTGAAGGCGCAAGTCTTAGTAATCCTATATGAGGAAGAATGGGCCTCTCAAAATCTCGGAATAGCCGCGTAGGGATAAGTATCGATTGACGGACGAGGTCCTGTCGAAATATCTGCGATCATTCATGACCATTAGATTGGAGGAAGAAACAAGGGCATTAAATGCCTTAACCCTTTTCTTTTATCTTTGTGAGTAGCGAAGAAATCGAGACCGTAGATCCCCAAGGTCCGTGGGAGTATCTGGATCATTGGTTTTTCCACGTCCAGGGAGCAGTGGGAGAGTGCATAGTGTGGGACAGATATGAACCGTCAGATCTTAGTTAGAAAACCCGACAACCATTGGATCTATCAAGAGATGCATGAGGGTTAAGCCCTCATGAACAGAGGCGAAAGTCCTGAAAGAGGAGTTGGTATCGGGGTTTTGGACTTCAGGATTTTGGAAGTCCTGATGACGAGAGGTCGGGAAACCTCACAATCAAAGTCTCGAAATAGATCTGAGCCATCCATTCGGGAGGAGGAAACGTGTCGTGAGATCACCCATCTCGGGATCTCGGACTTCAGGATTTCGGAGGTCTCATTGACAAGAGATCGGGACACTCCATGGTGGAAGTCCCGAAATAGATCTGGACCATCCAATTAAGGGAGGCTACGTGTCATGAGATCACCCATTTTGGGGATTCGGACTTCAAGATTTCGAAGGCCTCAAGGACAAGAGATCGGGACACTCCATGGTGGAAGTCCCGAAATAGATCTGGATCGTCCGAGTAAGGGAGGACATGTGTAGTGATATCACCCATTTCGGGGATTCGAACATCGAGAAACAAAAGAGGAAGGTGAGCATTTTGACCTCGCACTTGGCGAAGTCCAGAAACAATCTGGACTGTCCATCCATGGAGGACATGTGGAAAAGATCGAGAGCCCATCGGTATTTTAGGTATCGGGGATTCAAATTGACAGAGGATTTGTGTCACTGGGGGTCGCAAGTCACAAAATCGTGAAATGACAAGGACCATCCATCTGAGGGAGGACACGTGGCAGCAATCTAGGATTTCGGGAAAATCCCGAAAGGAAGAGTCCATCGAGATTTCGAAAATTGGGAATTTGGGAGTCCCATTGACAAGAGGTCGGGCTCTTGTATTCATAAATCCTGAAATAAATAGGATGGAGGTCTTATGAGGAGTGGTCACCTGGATCAGGGCATAGCCAGGAGGGCTAATGTGACAAAGGCCATTTCGAGAAATCAGAAATCGAGAATTTGGGAATCCTGTTGATAAGAAGTTGGACTCTCATACTAATAAGTCCCAAAGGGAATAAGACTGCAGTCTTATGAGAAGTGGTCATATGGGCCAAGGCATAGCCTAGGGGGATAATTTTCGATCGAAGCCTTTTTCGGCATTACGGCATTTCGGGGTTTGCAAAGTCGAAAGACTCGACCCGCTTATATCGCTGAGTCGTGAAATGTGAAAAGGCGCCTAGTTGTTTGGGATATGACCATGATCAATGATTGCATGAAGGTGGAAAAAGGGAAGATCTAGCCTGTCCTAAGCTCCGTAGGATTTCGGTGATTCTGTCCCTCGAGAAAAGGAAAAAAAATTATTATGCCACAGCAGGTGTGTGACAGTTCTACTAGAAGAATCCTCCTCTAGAATGTTCTTAGGTGATGGTAGCACTAGATAGAGGGGTTCAAGAAATGTAATGGGATATGAAGAGAGTATTTTATTTGGATTTGAAGCTCATTAGGACGTTTCCCCCTCGAAGAGGCAAGTGAACAGGAGAGGATCCCTTCCATAATAGGATCCATTGTATGGTGTTTCCCTACCCCAAGGGTTTTGATATAATAAAGTGGTGTTTTTCTATATTGTTTCAAATATCTTGTGTGGTGATTGTATTCAGATATATTTGATACTATTGTAATATTTTGTATTGAGGACTTTGGAACTTAAGAAGTGGTAGCATAGCACTTTCATTGGTAGGAAGTGTGGGCAAATATTTGTATTTTTTGCAGATTTATTTTTTTGGAAACAAAAGAGAGTCGCGACATTACGGATGATTTATGTATGTTTTTGTGAAAATTTTGAAAGAAATGGTTGTATATCTGAGTTCCTCTCATAAAAACACAGAATTTAAAAAAACAAATCATCTAAAACGGAGCCTGGGAACTGCAGTTATTTGCATTTTAAAATCTGCAAGTTTCAGGGTTTTTTTTCCGCGGATGGTTGCGTGATTTTTCTGATTTCTATAGCATATGAGGCTGAATATTTCAAAAAAAAATTCATATCTGAGTTCCTCACACAATTTCACCCAATTTCAAAAAACAAATCTTCCAAATTGAAGCTTCAGAAGTGAAGATATCACTGATTTAAAATCAGCTATTTGTTTTGGGTTTTGTGTGATAGCGGCGGGACTGTAGAGTTCATAAATTTTCATAGGGTGCTCAGATTGTTACCAGATCAATGTCATTGAATAAATTATTTTAAGAGATTTATTTTGCTATATTTTATGTGGTGTTTCCAATGGCTATTTTCTCTTAAACCCTCGAATAAATTCTACATATGACTGAAGCATTCAAAGTCCAATTGTATGACACATTGTATGGAAAATTGCATGAAAACTTGCATGAAAGATTGCATGACCTTGCAGATGGACTCAAGGATAATTTTTGTAGTATTCAAGATTCATTGGATAGCATGCAGGAGATATTTCTTATGGCGGACATCAGGGATGAATATAATCAAGAAATATGTGTTTGGTATTATTTTTAGGCCGATTGTGATGATTGGTATATGAATACTTTTCATTTTTGGGATGACAACCACTTCCATATTTTATTTGATGACTCTACTCCACCTTATGTAGAGCACATCAATGTGACACATTAGGAGCTATTTATGATTATCAGTGTCCAACCTACATATTCTATAATGGTATTGTTCCTTCTAGATTTAGCTTTGACCCTTTCCCACTATGTGGATGGATATTCTTATTTGGATCCACATGATAGGTGTTAGTATTGTGAGCATCATTTTTCATTTGGTTATTGGGTGCCAATATCTTCCGTGTAGAGTTCACATGAGCAATTGGACATGGGACCCTCGTTTACAATGGCGGTTGGACTACTTCAGCATGGTGGCTTGCATTTCTCAATGGGACCCTGTTTCTCTAGTCTACTTCAGCACTATGGTCCACACTTATCCATGGGACCCTGGTATATGATTGTACATAAAGCATTGACGACAACACTTTCATAATGGAGATGGAATGCTAGGTATATAGAGAGGTAGTGGGGGGGGGGGGGCATAAGGCCCATAATGATAATAGTGGAGGCCATTCAATATAAGGTGGAATAGGTCCACTATATTATTAAATAAGTCTTACTATGATAGTTAGAAATAATAAATGGATAGTTGGATATAATAAATGTAAGAGGACTTCTTAGAAGTTTCTACTTCTAGAAGATTCCTCCTCTAGAATGTTCTTAGGTGATGGTAGCACTATATAAAGGGGTTCAAGTAATGTAATGGGATATGAAGAGAGTATTGTATTTGGAGCTGAAGGTCATTAGGAGGTTTCCTCCTTGAAGAGGCAAGTGAATAGAAGAGGATCCCTTCCATAATAAGATCCATTGTATGGTGTTTCCCTACCCCAAGGGTTTTGATATAATAGAGTGGTGTTTTTATATATTGTTCCATATATCTTGTGTGGTGATTGTATTCATATATATTTGATACTATTGTAGTGTTATGTATTCAGAAATTTGGAACTTAACATCCTTTAACTATAAGAATTTATTTTTTTGGTGGAGCTCAAGAGTGGTGGATGAGTATTTATTTTCATACTAGATGGAACATCACATGGGAAGAATTTGAAGAAATATTCTCAAATAAATGGATTAGGGATACAAAAATGGAGGCAATGTATAAAATTCAAGAGGAGTTAAAAGTATAAAAACAATATATCGACAAGAATAGTGATGAGCTATCTAAGATACAAGACCTTAATGAAGCACTCGTTAAAGAAGTTCAAAAATTAAAACAAGAAAAGACTAGAAAAGGAAAGTAAGAAAAGGATGAGTCAAGGGAAGATTTGAAAAATAAATATGAAGTGATATGTATATTACGAAACCATAATAAAAAACTATTGGATGATGTTAAGAAATTGAAAGAAGAAAAGAAGAATTATCAAAATCAAGAACAAACGAGGATATTGGATAAAGAATCTAACAAAATACTTGATGAGGAAATTTGTGATAAGGTTGAGGAATCCCTAAATATTGATGAGGTAAAATCATAAATGCAATCCAAAATGGAAAAAGGACATCATAATTTGATAAATGGGGTAACATTGTATCTTTAAAAAGAGAAATAAGACAAGATTCAAGGTCACCAGAAGATACTTGAAGACGTTAAACTTCATCTAGAGTATGTACATGCCAAATATGATGGTATTATCTCCAAGGATAGAGTAATCAAAGACCAAGAAAAGATGATAGAGGATGTCATTGTCTCTTAAAATAATATAGATGAAATGCACGTGCAGAGTGAAGGAAAACCATCAAATGTGAAACCATATCGACACCCTCATTACCAAGAAAGATTTCAAGGAAAAAAATAAGGTCGATATCAACATCATCAAGGAAGAAGATGGAATACTTTTCAATATTCATGGAACAAGGAAACACAAAACCACTCTTCAACAAGATATTATCAAATACCAACAACCACTAAAAATTCTTGAAGTTACAACAATAATACATGGAATCAAAGGAAAGAAAATTACGCAAAAACTAGCCACCAAGAATTAAGGCCGAAAATAATTGATTTTGGATGGATGGATCATCATCAATGGAATGAAGAAGGAAAGAACATAAGAAAATCATATTACTTGGTTTCATCACATGTGAAGCCTTTAATTACAAAGCTTTGAGGAAAAATATTTTTGAATGAGGGTACTATGTTATGACCCAAGGAGGGCATATATGGGGTTCAATGTATATGATATGACCCCAAGGGGGGGAATATATGGGGTTCAATGTATATGATATGACCCCAAGGGGGGGAATATATGGAGATACATGTACATTTAATGTGTAAATGTATATGTATTAGGGTCAGCCTAATAGTAAAGGGGCCTCATGTTGATCCATATTTATCAGCAGAACGAAATGAAAACACAGATATGTAATATTAACACAGATACACAGTGAATAATAACAGATATATAGTAAAACTTGATTTCTATTCAATAATATATATGTTGAAACTGTAAAATGTAGATTGAAACAAGCTTTCTAGAATGGTGGAAAGTTATCTCTAAGAAGAGATGTGATGGCTACACTCATTCGCAAGAATATAAGTACAATGAGTCTCCAGAGGCCTTCTTACAACAACATGAATGCCAAAACCCCAGACATCCAAAAACCTAACCCTAGGAGATGAAGCGCCAAAAGTCATGTGGGCCTCGTTGGGGTAAGTTGGTACACCAACTTCCTAGGGTCATAATGTTTGCATACGATCTCCATTTTAGGTGCACGATAGCCCATTTGAAAGGTCTATCCGAGGACTAGACATCATTACATCACACTTTAACTTAGTCTTCAGTGTGACTATGCTGGGCCCAAAAAATGTTGTTTAGGGCCTCAAAACGACCCCATAAGTTTACGACCCAAAAATCTAGAAAACAATTACCTAGATGAAAACTGAAACTAACAATATGAAATATGTATGCGATCCAATTGGAATAGGGGGGTCACCACTGATATCCACATGGATCAATCATCCTCCCTTAGGAAGAAATGGTCTCCATTGTGTTGAGTTCCCCCTTCAGATGAGGAAATTTCTGCTGAATTTGGCCCTTGGTGAGCCACTTGCCTTGGTGCAATAGTTTCCCTGCTTTGACAACACGATAAAGATGAAACTTTTGTTGGCGAGTTCCCTTGACCTTTGTGTCCATGATATGATCAGTGGATTATTGTTCCATGTAGTCAGGGTTGGGCCCTGTCGGTTTCAATTGTCTACTACCTCTAAGGTGTCCAATAATGGTGGAAAGTATGGCCGAAGGAGGTCCACGCTAAACACTGGGTGAAATCCAAGGAAGGGGGGAATGTTGAGCTCAAAATCATTTTCACCCACACACTTAGTGATGGTATAAGGTCCATACAGAGTGGATGGATCTTTCGATGGGGTCCTATAAGCTGTTATTTCTGCAAGTGCAACCAAACTTTATCTCCCACCTGATCATGGCATTGCTTGTACTTGGAATTAGACTTCTACAAAATATCATGAACCTGTTGGCGGATTTGTTGGATTCATTCAATGAACCGAGTGGGTTTTTCAGCTTCAGTTTGCACATGGGATTATTCTTCCTATGTGGACGCAAGGGGTAGTGCAACAACCATGGGACCCAATGGTTGAAATCCCAACCCCACCTGAAAGGGGATATGGTAAGTTGAGCTATGTATGGATTTGTTGTAACTATGTTGAACATAGGGAAGACTCTCATCCCATTTGCATGGATGCTTGGAATTGTACATGATAAAAATATGCACGATCATCCTGTTGACGACCTCGGTTTGGCCATCTGTTTGGGGGTGGAAGGTCGTGGATTTGATGAGCTTGGTGTCCATTCATCACTAGAGGCTCAACCAGAATGTGTTGAGGAACCAGTTTTCCATATCAGAGATGATCGTTTATGGTATCCCAAAATGTACCCACACTCGTTCGAAGAATAGATTGGTAATGGCCTTTGTTGTGATGCTCTTCTCGTAGGAGACCAGAATCGTCGTCTTGGAAAATCGATCAACAACTAGAAAAACACAATCATTTCCCTTCTTCGTTGAAGGAAGGCTCGACATGTAGTCCATCGATATGGATTCCTAGGACCTATTAGGAGTAGGAAGAGGGGTGTACATGCCTTGTTTCTTAATGGTTTGTTTGGAAATGGCTCAGGATGTGCAGGATCTTATATACTTGATGACATCTTGTCGTAGTTTCATCCAATATAAATGTTTTTGTAGCACTGCCATTGTCGTCTCTATGTCGAAGTTTCTTGCCACCCAAATATAGTGACCTTCCCAAATTAGCTTCACTCACTCGCTTGATGGAATGTATAGATGGATGAGATGGCACAACAACCGTCCTACAAATGAAAATCAGTGACAATTGTGTTTGTTCCTAGCATCTAGTAGGTAGTGGCGAATTTAGGATCTCCCTCAGAGTTGGGGCCATTTGAGGTCTCATGTTAGTAGGAGTGTAGCATAGTGGTTAGTGAAGAAATTGGAGGTCGGTTGAGGCAGTCAGTGGCACGGTTAGTGATCCTTGTCTTATACTTGATGTTGATATGGGACTGCTGCAAGTATGTGGACCACTTATGATGACAGTCATTCTACAATTTTTCGTGTGTCTACATGAACTGAAGAGGCTTATGATCAGTGTGGATGACTATCTCCTTCCCAAGAATGTAATGCCTCCACTAGCACAAGGCTTGTACAATGGATTACATTTATGTATCATAAGTGGGGTACTTACAGAAAATATCGGATAGTGTCTCACTATGATATGGCACGAGATGTCCATGTTGAGTGAGAAATTCTCCCATAGCATAGTTTGAAGCATCTGTCTCAATCTCAACGGTTATTGTAGGTTGGGTAATGAGAGTATCGGGGTTGATCACAAGAACTGCTTCAAATCATCAAACTCTTTCTGTTGCGACTAGCCCAGCCTGAGTTTTTCCTTGCCATCACCCCTGGTCACTTGGATAAGGGCCCATGCAATGTGGGAGAATCCCAACATGAACCTGTGATAGAAATTGGAAAGGGATAAGAATATATGGAGCCCGGTGAGTGTGGTCAGGGATGGTATGTCACAGATGACCTGGATTTTGGCTAGATTTTCATGCACCCCATGATCATCCACAATGTATCCTAGGTACTAGACCATGTTCATGCCGAAGGAGCATTTTTCCAAATTTCCATATAGCTTGTGTTTCCACAGAGTGTGTAGAACCTATTGAATGTGTTGCAAGTGTTCCACCCAATTCTTGTTCAAGATGAGGATGTCATCCAAATACACTAGCAAAAACGAATTGGTGAAAGGTCGCAAGATATCATCCATCATCCTCATGAAAGTTGTTGGGGAATTTTTCAAGCCAAAGGGAATGGCCAACCATTCAAAAGTACCTTCTTTGGACTTGAAGGAATTCTTCCATACATCGGTCTTCTCTATTGGGACATGGTGGTATCCAGACTTTAGATCAATCTTACTTAAGTATTTGGCCCCTTGAGCTGGTAAAGGAGATCTTCAATATGAGGTATTGAGTACTGGTTCCTGATTGTGATTTTATTTAGAGCCTGACAATCAATGAAGAGTTGTTAGGACCCATCTTTCTTCTACACAATCGTGATTGGGATTCCACAAGGTGATGAGATTGGGAAGATGTTCCCCTTTTCGAGCAGCTCTTGGATTTGGCACTTGATTTCCTCATTTTCTAATGGAGAGTGACGACATACTGACCCATTAGGTAGCAGTGTGTCAGCGGTCAAATCGATTGAGTGCTTGACCTAGCAGTGCATAGGTACCCTAGTGGATGCGGAGAATATTTCTTTGTATTCTTCCACAAACTTATCCACTTACTTTCACTGCATGGAGAGACCTATCATGGAGGCCATGGATGTGGCTGCAACCTTTCTCTCACTCTGAGCACGAATCACGAAGAAGACAAACTTCCTAGTATGAGAGATGGCCTTTCTGCATTTCTTGGCATAGATCAAGGGAATGGCGGTATATGGGACTACCTCTGGTATCCTGTATAATTTCTTGTCCAAAGTAATAATAAAACTATGAGGCCCAAACTCATATACAGCATGACGTTTCCATAAAAAAGGTTGCCCAAAAGAACATCACAAACTTCAAGGGGGATGACATCACATAATACATCATCTTTGAAGGGCTTGATGTCATAGGCCAAGTGGCACTATTAGCTAATGTGGAGATCGCTCCCTTGGCAGAGCCATCCGATGGTGTATGGCTGTGAGTGTGGTTATGTTGGCAGATCCAACTTCTTGATGACCTCTGCTGAGATGAGGTTCTTCCGGCTATCGCTATCAATGATGAAGCTCAGTGGAGTACCCTTCACCCACATTTGTGAATGAAAGAGGCTCTCACCTTCCTTTAGTTCACCAGGTTCGTCAGGATGGACCTTAGTGGTGGTATTAACGGTTTCATTGGGTTCTGCATCAATGATATGTCTCCCTTTTTCTAGTTCTGACTCATAGTTGGATCCTGCATCTGATTCATAGGATTTCACCTTGGCCACCAATGACTACTTTGAGATACATTTAGTGATGTTATGCCAATGGCTCTTATGGAAATTGCACCATTTCCCAGTGTCTTTCTTTGTCTTCCCATTGTCCTTCTTTGTTTTTGGTTTGGACTAGTTGTCCTAAAGCTACCCATCATTTCTCTTCCCTTTATTCTATGGTTTGGGGCTGCCTTTTCCCTACATTTTTTGTGAGGTGTTTGTAGATCCAAAATGTCACATCTTTTGTTTAAGATTCTGCTCGATTTTGACAGCATTTGATAGGCCACACCCAAGGATGAAATGTCCATAAAATCCATTTCTATCGGGATGTATCTATGCAGACCGCTATGGTACTTGAGCACCAGATGTTGCTCAAAGTCTTTGATACCTAGCTTGGTGTGCAAGGTATGGAAGACGTTGGTGAAAGATGGCACTGTCTGGTCCCTTTCCTATCGTAGTGCGGTCCATCTTGTATATAAGTCATCATAACTTCCAACAACGTAGTATTGTTCCTTAATAGCATCCCTGAAGGAACCCCAAGTGGGTGCAACTAAAAATACTATAGATCCCTATGTTTCCTTTTGCTCACAGAAAGTCTCCCACCAATATTTGACATGAGGGATGACCTTGAGGAGCGCAAATGTAATCTTTTCTCTATCAGAAAAGTTATGGACAAAAAATTACCCTTCTAGGAGGTTTAACCATTTATCTACATCTTCCACATCTATTTAACCTTCAAATATAGGAATATCAAAATTGATATGTACCTTAAAGGGGGTGGCACCTCCTCTTGAGGTGGATGTATCGCTTATCAACAGTCATCGAAGGATTTGTGAAAATTTGTACATCATCTCATTCCTCTGTCGCTCAAGGGCTTCCTCGAGAAACATTTTGAAAGGATCTTGTGTCCCATCATATTTATTTTCTCCTGCCATGGAAGGTTTCTTGGGTGTGCGATAGAATTTGTCCTTAAGAGAAACAAGCTCGAGACCCAACTCTCTATACCCTGACCTCATCAAGGACAAGCACTAAAAATGACAAAGAAAAGACCCCTCTGATACCACTGATCTGGATTTATGAGCGAACGAAATGAAAAAAAAGATCTATAATATTAACAAAGAGACATAGTGAATAATAATAGAGATACAATAAAACTTGACTTCTATTAAATAAGAAATATGTTGAAACTATAAAATTCATATTGAAACAAGCTTGCTAGAATGGTGGCACCTTATCTCTGAGAAGAGATGTGACGTCTATGCTCATTCGCAAGAAGATAATTACAATGAGGCTCCAAAGGCCCTTTTACAAAAAAATGAATTCCAAAACCCTAGACATCCAAAAACCTAACCCTAGGAGATGAAGCACCAAAATTCATGTGGGCCCCATTGGGGTAAGTTCGTACATCAACTCTTGGGGTCGTAACTTTTGCATATGATCTCCTTTTTAGGCACATGATAGCCCGTTGGAAAGGTCTATCTAAGTAATACACATTATTTCTTCACACTCTAACTCTGTATATAGTGTCACTGTGGCGGGCCCAAAAAATGTCATTGAGGGCCTCAAAGCAGCCTCGGAATTTTAGGACCTGAAAATCTTTAAAAACACTGCCAAGATGAAAACTGAAACTGCCAAGATGAAATCTGAATGTGAGCTAGTTGGAATAGGTGGGTGGCCACTGATATCCACTTGTATCACATGTGTAGTGTGTGAATAGGTTTATAGAGATATCATGTATTCATTATTGAGGACATGTGAATTGTGATGTATGAATGTATTTGGTTATTTGAAGGAGGTTCTCCTATTCTATAAGGATTTATTGTGTAACTTATCTCTCTTGTCTATATTGGAGTTGTGCTTGACACTCGCATTGGTGTACATGGTGTGTACTTAGATTTTATTCTAATATCTCAAGCATTTGGTACATAACACATCCAAGGGTCTCATTCCCATAGCTCAACTTCTTGTGCTGCAAAATATTCAAATCATTTCTCCCTCTGTTACAACCTTATTTTCCACCCGAGGGACTCATGGAGGACCCATTGATGCTTCATGTTGAGACACACTCTTTTATCATGGATTTTCTATATTTTTTAGGACAAGCATGCCCCAATTGTTTGACAAAGTGCGACTGATCATCGTTGAACCTTAAGATAGCCTGCAATTGATCATTGGTTGCACTACTTCCAGCATGTCACCACCTCTGTAACCTACTAAAACTTAGTGAAACTCAACTGGATTGAGAGTTCCCAATATCATATCATCAGAGAAACAACTCACCTAAAGATGATATCGCGAGCTATCTTTGGGTTCAAAAGCAATCATTCGCACTCTGTCAAATAGTTGGGGCATGACCATCCTCAAAAATAGGGAAAATCTAATGTAGAAGAGTTTGTCTCAACATGAAGTATCAATGGGTCCTCCATGAGTCCTTAGGGTGGAAAATAAGGCTATAACACCCTCCAATATTGGATCACATACCTATAAAACATACCACTCATTGTACATATATCTCCCTCTAAATAATAATCCCAACAATGGAACGATTTGTTGTTGTTTGATGGATACCATGGTTCTCATGAAATGCCAACAAAGACTCTATTGTATGCTACAAGTGTTTTGGTTTTCAATATTCCAAAGGGAAGAATTTCTCATATGAAGTGCATATGAGAGTTTTAAGATACAAGGAGATACAATAGGACTTATGCCACTACATTTAGATTGATTTACCAGCATGCATTCATGTTGGGTTGTTTCTCTCTTTCTACTCTCTTAGTATAACCCAGTTTCATATATGAACACAGTTCCAACAAAACCCTCTAAAACTATCGATTCTCCTAGTAAACCAAAAGGCAACACAACACACAGAATTTACTGCACAGTCTCACCCGAGATGGTTCTATGGGTGACTGCAAAGCTCAAGTGCTTGCATTCTAGGAAGGAGTGGAGATCTGGGATTATAATTGATCTTCTTCAGACCTTGATCTGATTATTCTCTCTATTATTCCTAAGATTCATTCATTTGTTAAGCCTATGCATGCATTCTAATAGATCTAACTAAACAATTCATTCATCCATTCATAATATAACTACTAACAGAAGGTAAATATGAAATACACAACACACATAACATAATTTATCGTGGTTCACCCCCTCCTGAGATACAACCACAAATATCTGGCTTCTTCGGCTCTTTTATTAGGTTTGTTGCAAAATATCGCTATGTGTGCACTATATCTCTGATCATACAATCATGAAAAAGGTTCAACAACCTCTATGATGTGGACTAGATCACACCAGGCTCCTCAGCCTGTGATCTCACCCTCAAGATCTAGCTACGTTACTCTTCTATAGCTCAACATATTACAATAGTCACTTAACTACAATCATTGAATCATATCATTAGAACCATGATTCAACAACCACTTGGAACCTTGACCTAGACCTCCTAGGTTCTTATTTATACTAATTTACAATATTCTTAGCTATTAAAATCTCTTACCAAAACCCTAACCCTATCATGGTTAGGTGTTCCTATTTATGCATCCTGCATGCTTTCCTCCTTTGCATGTGACTTTTCCTTGCACTTGCTTCTTTTCCTTCCAGTTGTCCTTCTCCAAAATTGGGCCTTACCTTACCAAAATTGGGTATTTCCTCAAAATGGGCCCACGCCCAATAGACCCCCAACACTGACATGTGGCTCGTCTCGAGCCACTTAGTTAGTGCACACTCCTTCTAATGTTGTCTTCAAGCTATGGAACTTGTCTATGAGTTCCCTTCCTCTTGTCTTGACCTGCACATATTTTCCTATGAGTGACTCCACTAATTGTGATGTGATATCCTCTTGGATCAGTGTTGCGCCCTATGTTTGTTCTTTTTCCATGTTTTTATTTTCCTCCTCCAACTGCACGATCACCCGCGCTTCTTTCTCTTGAAGGGGTTCCACTCGCGCTTATATTTCTTGCTTCTGCATCTACACTTCTTTCAACTCTGTCTGCAGCTTCTTCATATCCTAGGTATGGTGCTCTATGATGCTCATTGTTTTATGTCTTTGTCTGATCTCTTGTATTGCTTCACTAAGTCTTTCCTCTTCTTGGTCCCACTATTGGACCTGCTTGTCCTCTTTCATTATTGTCTAGAGCTACCTGGCTCTGTCAAACAATTCTTGTGCTGCACTTGCTTGTTTCTCCATCTCAACCATTTAGAGTGCATCTTCTTGTTTCCTTTGTTCTCTAACCTCCAGAGGATTCGTAGGGTTAATTCTTTCCTTTAGTTCCTCTATCTCCTATATGTACTAATTGATGGTTTGTGTAATGAGGTTGATATTCTCCTCTACACTTCTCTTTATTGCTTGCACGTTGTTTAGGATGTGGTTGTACGTCCTTGTCAATCCCTCTTCCAATATGTTTGCACATTCTTTCTCTTCCTCCCTATCTGATGTCAACTAATCGCATGTTATTTGTAGCATCCTTGTGACCCCTATGCCCACCTATAAATTTGTGGCATCCGCGTGGCCCTAGATTGCACTTCTTGCATGACACTGGCATGTACCCCATATAAGGCCTTGGTGGGTATGTGTTCCATGCCCATATCGAATTGTTCCACCTCCTCCAGGGGTTTCTGTGTTTCCTCATGATCGAAACTAATCATTTGACGCATTATCATGAATGTCTTCATGCCCTAGATGACAAACTGCACAATCTCTTTGCCTTCTTTCTACGCAGGTGGCCTCTGTGTCCTTTCCTATTGGTGCACGAAGGCCTATGATCATTCCTAGCTCCATAGTTGTTGTATATTTTTATGGACCTCTAGAAACTTAGCCATGATCTCTTCTCATTGATCTTCTACAAATCGAACCACTTCTTCACCTCAGTCTTGGAATTTTTCCACGATGAACTTTGCATCATCATATGTCAGGGTGATGCCTGGGTCCTTTGTCTTGTACTTTCTTTTCTTGCATGCATTGTTTCCTTGCGTGGGTTTCCTTGTTGTTTGTGAGGGATGCAATCCACTTGTTGTTCCTTGGGATCTTTATTCTGCAGCCTGTGTCGTCTCCTTCTACCCAGTCTTTGGTCGGCTTCCTATCCTTGCTACGGTTGGTGTCCTCCTTGTCCGTTTTGGTACTTTTCTAATCCCACTTGGTTGATTCCACATTGTAGTTGTTCTAGTATTGTCAGCTGGACTACTTTTTCTTGTTGATGATCCTACTTCAGCCTTATCCTTAGGCTTAGAGGACTTCGTTGTTCCTGTCCACGTCCTTTTTCATGATGCAGTACTGCATCTCGAGCCATTCCTTCTTGGGATCCCTCACAGCTTGGATCCATACATCATGCATGGATGCCTTGAATTTGTCTGTCCCATCTGTTTCCTTCACTACCTCCATTGGTATGCACTACACATTCATTGTGCATTGTTGGATTTCCTCTAGAAGCATGGAAAACATAGTTTTATTTTCCTGGTGCATCTTGTTTTCCTTTTCCTGCCAGAGGGACTCGCACCTGGCCGCATAACACTTGTCAATCCTGTCCAAAAATGTCGAGAAGTTGGGATCCTTCCACTCTTCCGGTGCTATCAATATTATTAACCATGAATAATGGAACTAGGTTCCATTATCCTGTGCTTCGCGACAGTCTACTAAAAACTGCTTCAATAGGTACGATGCCCAAATGAACGTAACTCCCTTCGCACACTACGCAGCTACTGCAATCATGCCTGTTGGTGCTTCCTCTATACGACATTTCCTAGGAATTTTACAAGACACAAGCTTCTTGGAGAACCTAGTCACGTTGTCATTGATGTCCTTAATGACAATCCCTCTATTTCCCCGGGTAGTTCCAAACTGCACTTTCACCTACTCTGTTATTTCCTTCTCACGCACTTTGTTATCTAAATAATATTTTGGTTGCACGCCGACTGTGAGAAGTCCTGTGATCTTGGAAATCAATTCCACATATATCTACACCGGTCTATCCATCCATAGGATGCCTCTATGGATGTGGGAGACTAGTTTTTTAATGCAAATTCCAACATTATTACCATGCCCGAAATGTGGTATGTCCAATAGATTCATGATTCCTGAGTTGTAGATCCACATGATCCACTATGCGGGCTCGAATATGAGTCTACCTAGGGGTCCAATTTCCCTCATGTTTGTGAGATACGTCTCCTCGGCCAACTCTGGGAACTTTGCTACATCGTGCACGTCGTGGTCAACGTACCTCATCTTATGTACCTTTCATATCATATCATCCATAGTGATGATTGTGTCTAGGATATATGGGAGTGTAATCTCCATATTGTCGAGTGTCTTTATTTTATGTCCCATAGCAGATGTGCCTGCCTCTGCTACTTCAGTGCCCTCTTCTTCCCCTGTAGACTCTTGTCGTTCGGTGATGTCTTTGACCAATACCTTCTCGTGTTTGTATGACTGTCTTGGTCCCATGGATTCATCGGTTTTTTCAAATGTCTCGGGTTTAGGGTTTGGAATGTTGTTCTGATCCCCAAAGTTCTTCCCTATTTCGGCTTGTTTTGTTATACGAATATTTTCCTCGACCTATGTCGGGCTAATTGATTTTGGGTTCGAGGTGGTAACATCCTTGAACTCGACTATATTTTTCGGTTGTTTCATTCGTTCCTTGTGCCTTTGGCCCTATTGAGTAATACAGATGAACTTTCCTGGTGACCCAAACTTTGGTGGAGTCATCCTCTCCCAACTTCACAAAAAAACTTGCTTGCTTCAGTGTACAATGCTCACTAGGGAAATCGCTCTATTTCTTGTTATGTGCTCAAAACTCGCTAAGTGTTGAATAACTTTGTGATTTCCTCCTTTTATATATCTAGACATGTTCATTTTTCACTTTTTGCATGCATTTGCACCGACTTCAGTTTTCACTGTACATTATCTTCTTATGTTTGTCGCAGTAATTACAGCGTGCCACTTTTCCCAATGTTTTTGTATTTTCTTTATTTTGTATTTTTGTATTTCTTTTTCCTTCTTTTTCTCATTTTTATTTATTTTTCTCATTCTTCTATCATAAATTCTACTATAGTACACTATGTACATGATTTCTTATTGCACTGTAACTTTTGAGTGATAGGAGGTCGACTATCCCTATATAGTTTCAGTCGACTCTCGTTGATCATTCCTTACAGTTTTTTTCCTGCCAAATCTTTTAGTTGTACATATCCCCCATATGTGACAGTCTTTACCTCATATAGCCCCAGCCAATGCATTCTGAATTTTCCAAGATGTTGGAAAATTTTACTGTCATAGAGAAAGACTAGGTCTCCTTATTTAAAACTATTCTTCTTAATATGTCTTCCATGCCAAGATTTATCTCTTTCTTTTTGTACTTCTTGGTGAAATACTTCTAGAATCCTATCCTCTTCCATTTTCATTAGTTGATTCAACATCTTCTTTACTGCACCTCTTTCTGTCATGTTGGTAATTCTTGTTATGCACAGACTGGGTGCCATACCATAAATTCTAATGGCACCACTGCTTCTTGCCCATACATCAACCTTAATGGTTTTTTTCCTATAGTCTTGTATGCCCATATTACTTCTGGTATTTTTAAGTGACAATCATCCCTGTTGACATTGTAGATCTTTGTCAGATCATTCTTCAAGATCTTATTGAAGGCTTCTATTGTTCCATTTGTTTGAGGATGGTATGGTGTAATTTTCTGGTGATAGACTTCAAACTCCTCAATCATAGACCTGATAATACTGTTGATAAAGGGAGTACCTTGGTCACTCGTCAAAATTCTTAGACAACCAAACCTAGTGATCACTTGCTCAAACATGAAGTGTGTTGGTGTCTCTATGCTGTAATCTTTGACTGGTGCTGCTTCTTCCCATCTTGTTAAGTATTTTGTCATAGTGATGATATATCTAGATATTAACCTTTTTTGGGGTGGATTGATTGGTCCAACAAAGTATATTTCCCATTTTTCAAATACCTACAAAGTTACTTGTGGTATTAGAGGCATCTCATCTCTTCTGTTGGGTTTTCCAACCCTCTGACAAACATCAAATTTCTCGCAATATTCCTTGGCATCCCTATGAACTTTTTTCCACCATAATCCTACACGCAATACCTTCTACACGGTATCTTTTCCTGCATAGTGTCCTCCAACGATACCTTCATGAGATTCTGTCAAAAGTATGGGCCTTTCATTCTCTAATACACACCTTCTCAAAATGTTGTATGCACCCATCTTATATAAGTGTCCTGCAATGAGTTTATATTCTACGGCTATGACTACCATATTGTTCTTCTATGCAGTGCTAAACTTTTGTGGTGCAATCGTTGTACTTAAGTATTCAATAATATCATCAAAATATTCATCAGCTACTTGTACTGAAAATAATTGCGCATCAGGGAAGTTGTCTTCCAAATTGGTAGCTTCTTCTCCATTAGTTACCCTTGACAGGTGATCAATTCATGCATTCATCTTCCCTAGTTTTACTATCACTTCGAAATCATATTCTTGAAATAGAAATAGTTGTCTATAGATCCCCCCCCCCAACACTGGCTTGTTTACTAGGTTTTTGAGGGTTGAATGGTCTGTGAAAATCTTGAACTTTTTTCCCAGTAAGTAGTGCCTAAAATTCTGAAGTGCATATACCATGGCTAGGCCTTCTCTTTCTGTGGTGTTCTAGTTATTTTGTGATTATGACAATTTTTTTCTTGCAAAGGCTATAGGATGGTCTAAATCCCATGCTCCTAACTGCACTAGAATTTCTCAAAGTGTTATGGTTGATGCATCTACGTGCACGTGAAATGTCTTTTCCCAATCTGGAATACTAGGATAGGTGTTTTTACCATTTTTTTTTTAAGGTATATTCCAATCCATGTTGAAAGTCCTCATTCCACTGAAATCCGATATCCTTCTTTAACAATTTTTCCATTGGCACGGTGATTTGCACATACCCTTTTATGAATTTCCTGTAATAACCCGTATGTCCCAATGTTTCTCTCAACTGGCGCACTAATTTTGGTGGTGTTAAATTGACAATGAATGGAATCTTAGCAGGATCTACTAGCAAGCCTTGTTTACACACTACATGTCCCAACAATAATCCAAAAGGTGTCCCAAAAATGCACTTCTTAATATTCAATGATATTTGAAACTGCTTGCATCTTTCCAACATTAATCTTAATACTTATACACGGTCCTTTAACAGACTATATATAGTCCATTCATCCAGATACACTTCTAAAAACTGATGTATGAACTCCATAAAATAAGCTATGACTACTCTTGAAAATATGGTTGGTGCATTGTTCATCCCAAAAGGCATGACTGTGTACTGGTAGGATCCCCATTCTATGGAAAAATTAGTCTTATACCTGCCTTCTTGAGCTATTTTGATCTAATGGTAGCCTGAGAATCCATCTGTAAATGAATATGCTTCCTGGCCTCCCACATTCTCTAACACTTCATCTGTGAAAGGGGTAGGAAAAGGGTCATGTAGGAAAGCATCATTAACTTTCCTCATATCTACACAAATCCTTATCCCCCCTTGTTTCTTTTCTTGGAATACCATAGGGCTTATCCATTCAGATTCCTCTATTGGTTCTATGATACTAGCTTCCAACATTCTGTCAATTTCTACTCTCACTTTCTGCTTATATACTGGACTCAGTCTGTAAGGTTTCTACCTGACAAGTCTTGCTTCATGTTTGAGAGTTATCTTCATCTCTCCTATCTCTCCTACTATGTATTTCATCTTTTTAAATATCATTGGGAACATATCATTGTATTCGTACAATAAATCTGTTATACTTTCTATTGTTTGTTCATCCCAATAAACTCCAATACTTGCCATTTTAGGGTTGTGAGTTGTCCCAATGTTGACTTTCTTCACTTTGATTAGTGCAGAAAATACTTCTGACTCCATAGATGGACCTTCCACCTCTCTTTCTCCTTCAATTTGTGTAATTTGAATGTTGCGCGGGTCATCTTCATCTGGTTCTTCTTCTTCCACATGATAGCATGACAGTAGTTCTTTGACTGTCTGTATGTTTTGTTGTTAATATTTTGTCATGATTTCAACCTCTGGTTCATCAATGAGTATCACACCTCTTATCTAATTTAGTGTTGAATAAATTTTGTGGTTCTCATGTTCAAATGAGAAGTTTAATACAAAGTTTTGTTGTAATGTTGTCCATTCGGTAGTGTCTCTGTGCATCTCCTGGTCTATCTGGTGTACTGGTCCAGCTGGTGTGCTGGTCCTCATAGCTTCCAAAAGGGTAGTACAGTTCTTTAATGGCATCCTAGAAGGAATCCCATGTAGGAGAGACTACAAATATTGCAGATTCCTCTATGGCCCTTTTCTCAGAGTAAGTATCCCACCAGTCCTTAACATGGGGGATGGCCTTGAGGAGTGCAAAATTAATATTTTCCCTATTGGAAAAATTGTGGACCGAAAAACACCCTTCGAGCAGATTCAACCATTTATCTACAACATTTTCATCTATCAGTCCCTCAAATAATGGAATATCAAAATTTACTTGTACCTTGAAGGGGGTTCCATGGCCGCTTGATGAAGATACTTCTCCTGTGGGTAATCATTGAAGGATCTGTGCAAAGTTGTCCATCATTTCGTTCCTTTGTCGCAAAAGGGCTTCCTCGAGGAACATTTTAAAAGGATATCATGCCCCATCATCTTTCTTTTCATCCCCCATGGATTGTTGTCGGGATCAACATGACTGATCTTGCAAAAGATTGACTGGTTCGAGTCCCAACTTCTTGTACCCAAATCTTGTCGTGGACATGCACAAAGAAAAATAAAGGAAGAGAAAACCACTCTGATACCATTGATCCAAATTTAGGAGAGAAATGAAGTGATTAACATATTGAATACAATAAACACAGAGATATGGAGAACAACACAGATATCCAGTGAACAATATGTTCTATTGAATAAACAAAATAGGATGAAACTGTAAAACTGCAGAACTGAAACAACTTGCTCGATTGGTGGTAGTTATCTCTGAGAAGAGATGTGGCTGCTACACGCATTCATCTGAGTAGAATTCTTACAATGAGGTTCCATAGGCCTTTATAACATTTCTCATGAATTCCCAAGCCCTAGACATCCAAAAACCTAACCCTAGGAGATGAAAATCCAAAAGTTATGTGGGCCCATATGGGTAAGTTGGTACCTCAACTTCCCACAGTCGTAACTTTTGCATACGACCTCCATTTTAGGAATGTGATAGCCCGTTGGAAAGGTGTTTTAGAGAACTACACATTATGTCATCAAACTCTGAATTTGTCTACATTTGGATTATGGCACACCAAAAAAACATTGTTTAAGGCCCCAAAACATCCCTAGAAGTACAGAAAGATGTGTTGACATGAAAAATTCCAAAATAAGCCAGTTGGATGAGGTGGGAGCCTGGAGACCACCATTCTCCACCCAGAAGATGTGTATGGCTTTGGAAATCCCCATAAGTATAGAACCCACAATTACAAATAAGTACAGAAGAACGTGTTGAACTAAAACTAACAAGAGGATCCAGTTGGAATAGGTGGGTGGCCACCAATATACACCAGGATCTTTCCTCCCCCCTTAGGAAGCAATGGTCTCCATTGCGTTGAGTTCCCCCATCAGGTGAGGAAAATTTTGTTGAATTTGGCCATGGGTGAGCCACTTTCCTTGGTGTAGGAGTTTCCCTTCCTTGACAACCTGATAAAGTTGGATCCTTTCTTTGTGAGTGCCCTTGACCTGTGTGTCCACTATTTAATTAGTGGACGCATGTTCCATGTATTCATGGTTGAGCTCTGTCGGTGTCAACTATTATGCGACCTCGAAAGTGTCCAGTAATGGTGGAAAATATGGATGAAGTAATTCCACACTGAACATTGGGTGAAAACCAAGGAAGGGTGGAGTGTTGAGCTCAAAATCATTGCTACCCATAGCCTTGGTGATAGGGTAAGGCCCATAGCACAGTGTGCATAGCTTCCGATGGGGCCTTGTAAGGCACTCTTTCTGCAAATGTAACCAGACCTTGTCTCCCAACTGAAACTGGTGTGGTACTCAGTGTTGATCATGGCACTGCCTGTACTTCGCATTGGCTTTCTTAAAAATATCATGGAACTGTTGGTGGATGTGATGAATCCGTTCAATGAATCTGGTGGCTTTGTTGGCTTTTGAATGAACATAGGAATATTCTTGCTGTGTGGTTGAAAGAGGTAGTGCAACTTCAATGGGACCCAAGGGTTGGAATCCCAACCCTACCTTAAATGGGCTATGGTCGGTGTTTCTATGGAGAGCCATGTTGTAGTTGTGTTGAACATAGGGAAGACTCCCATCCCATGTACATGGATTCTTAGAGTTGCACATGCACAGGATGTGCACAATCATCTGATTGATGACCTATGTCCGTCCATCGATTTGGGGGTGAAAAGCAGTGTATTTATTGAGCTTGGTGTCCAATAGTGACCATATACTCGACCAAAATATGTTGAGGAACCTACTATCCCGATCTGAGGTGATGGTTTCTTGTATCCCAAAATGGAACCACGCCCATTTAAAGAATATCTTGGTAGTATCTGTCGTTGTGATGTTCTTCTTACAGGTTGTGATAATGGCCATCTTTGAAAACTGATCCACCACCACAAATACACAATCATTTTCATGCTTGGTGGATGAAAGGCCAGGCATGTAATCCATCAAGATAGATTCCCAAGGCCTCTCAGGAGTAGTAAGAGGGGTGTATAAGCCTTGCTTCTTGATGGCTGGCTTGGAAATGGCACAGGCAGTGCAAGATCTGATATACTTACTGACGTCCTTTCAAATTTTTGGCCAATAGAAATGTTTCTGTAGAACGACCACAGTTTTCTCCACACCAAAATTTCATGCCATCCAACTGTAGTGAGCTTCCCAAATTAGATATACATGCTCGCTTGCAGGAACACAGAGATGGTCCAGATGGCATAACAGTATGTCCTGAATGTGAAAATTGGTGACACTCGCACCTATACCCAAGAGCTGATAGGTGGTGGCAAAGTCCAGATCTTTCTCATAAATTTGGGGCCACTCAGATGCATCATGTCCATAGGAAAGGAGCATGGTGGTGAGTACAACTATGGGAGGTCAACTGAGGTAGTCAGAAACACGATTTGTGCTCCCTATCTTAATGTTGAGATGGAACTGTTGTAGGGAGGTGGACCACTTCTGATGGTGGGCATTTTGTAGCTCCCCTTGTGTTTGTATGAACTTCAAAGGCTTGTGATCAATTTGGATGATTGTCTCCTTTCCCAGAATGTAATGTTTCCATTGACGACGGGCTTGTACAATGGAATACATTTCCTTGTCATAGGTGGGGTATTTCCAGATAGTATCTGAGAGTGTCTCACTATGGTATGCCACCGGATGACCATGTTGAGTGATAATTGCACATACAACATAGTCAGATGCATCAGTCTAAATCTTGAACAGTTGTTGTAGATAGGGAAAGGAGAGTAGTGGAGTTGAGCACAATCAATGCTTTAGATAATCAAATGCTCGTTTTTGTTCCTTCCCCCATGTGAAATTTTCCGTGCCACCTCCCTTAGTCACTTGGATGAGGTCCCATGTAATATGTGAGAATCCCAACATGAACCGTCGGTAGAAGTTGGCCAGGCCCAAGGAGCTCCGAAGTTGGGTTAGTGTGGTCAGGAATGGCTAGTCACGGATGACTTGGATCTCATCTGGATGAACATGTACCCCATGCTCATAAACAATGTTTCCCAAGTATTGGACCATGTTCATGCCAAAGGATATTTTTTCCAAGTTGGCATATAGCTTGTGCTACTGCAGAGTGCTCAAAACCTTTTGAATATGTTGTGTGTGCTCCTCCCAAGTTCTGTTGAAGATGAGGATGTTATCCAAATATACGACCACAAAAGAGTTGGTGAAGGGTCTCAATACATCATCCATCAATCTCATTAAAGTGGTCGGTGCATTTGTTAATACAAAGGGCATGACCAGCCATTCAAAGAGACCTTCTTTAGATTTGAAAGTTTTCTTCCATACATCAGTTGGTTCAATGGGAACCTAGTAGTAGAAAAACTTTAGGTCAATCTTTCTGAAGAAATTTCCCCCCTTGAGTTGGTCAATAAGGTCATGAATTCTAGGAATTGGGTATCGGTTCCTAACTTTGATTTTGTTTAATGCTCTGTAATCAATGCAGATTTTCCAAAACCCATCTTTCTTCTGCACCAGTATAATCGGGCTTCTGCAAGGGGAGGCATTGGGTATGATGTGCCCTTTTTGAAGAATCTCTTGGATCTGACACTTGATTTCATCATTTTCCATCAGTGAGAAATGATAGACTGGTCCATTAGGCAGAGGTGCACCGAGGGTTAGATCAATTGGATGCTTGACTTGGCAATGCATCGATACCCCGGTGGGTGAGGACAATATGTCTTTGTACTCTTCCATGATCCCTTCCACTTGCTTCTGCTGCAAAGAGAGGGTCTGTGTAGAGGCCACGAATGTGGCGGTGACCTTCTAGTTACTATGAGAAAGGATCACAAAGAAGACGAACTTCCCAGTCTGTGAAATGACCTTACTGCATTGCTTAGCAGATATTAAAGAAATAGCGGTAGGTGATGCTATCTCTAGTATCCCACCATTCCTTAACATGGGGGACAACCTTGAGGAGTGAAAAAACAATCTTTTCCCTATTGAAAAAATTGTGGACCGAAAACTACCCTTCGAGTAGATTCAACCATTTATCTACAGCATCTACATCTATCAGTCCTTCAAATAATGGAATATCAAAATCTACCTATACCTTGAAGGGGGTTTCATGGTCTCTTTATGAATATGCTTCTCATGTGGGTAGCTGTCGAAGGATCTGTGCAAAGTTGTCCATCATTTTGTTCCTTTGTCACGCAAAAGCTTCCTTAAGCAAAATTTTAAAAGGATCTCCTACCCCATAATATTTCTTTTCGTCCCCCATGGATTGTTTTTGGGCTCGACGCGACCAATCTTGCAAGGCTCGAATGGTTTGAGTCCTAACTTCTTGTGCCCAGATCTTGTCGGGGACATGTACAAAGAAAAATAAATGAAGAGCAAATCGCTTTGACACCATTGATCCGGAAAAATAAATGAAGAGCAAATCGCTCTGATACCACTGATCCAAATTAAGGAGAGGAATGAATTGATTAACAGAATGAATACAATAAACACAGATATATGGAGAACAACAAAGATATCCAGTGAAAAATATATTCTATTAAATAAGTGAAATAGGTTGAAACTGTAAAATTGCATAACTGAAACAACTTGCTCTAATGGTGGTAGCTATCTCTGAGAAGAGATGTGGATTCTACGTTCATCTATTGAGAACTGAAATTGACATTCTCATTACCATATTATACTCTTCACCTATAGCTTTTTGGGCCTACCTAAAGCTTGAGTGAATGACAAGAACGCTACCAATTGCCAGTAATAAGTTCATAAGGTAAAGTATGGTTAATTCATGCATTTTGTGGTTTATTGAGTTAAGGAATTAAATATTTCATGTACTAATGCTTGATTTGTCATATGTGAATATTTGACCTCTACATGTCTAGCATTCCTGTACCATCTCTGTCATGATCCGGTACCTGCGCACCAAGACTGTTGTTGTCTGAATCTGGTACCAAACTCATCTGATACTAAATCTTACATGTTGTGATCTGGTACCAACAACACGCATTGTTATAATCTGGTACCAACGACCACGCTCTGTCATGATCTGGTACCACCTTTTACGCTCTGTCCTGATCCGGTACCATCTACCTGTTACAATCTAGTACTAATATGGAAGAGCCTAATGCACTAAGTTAAGTTCCAGATCTCGCCTAAGTCAATTAGTGGATATCTATTTGCTATGATAAGAATAGTTTGTTGATTGCATCATCCTCATGCACTTCGTGTCATGAGGATGAAGCTAAAGATGTAACTGAATGATTAAACTTAACAACTGATTGATTTGCAAATCACTTTGCCTCCTTGTGTTTCATGATTCAGA
>ML789920.1:166729-177594 GCA_009831015.1 Picea engelmannii | reverse complement strand
ATGGAATGTTATTTTATCTCCATATTCTGATTATCTATGATTAAGAATGAGTTGAATTGTTAAAGAGAGTTTTGATTTTATGTTTTGAAGTGTGAGTGAGAGTAATGTGTGTGTTAAAAGCAAGCTTCCTGTAGACTTCAGTAACTGACCTGTTGAAGAGGCAAGGGCCCATCGCCCAAAAAAGGTCAGCCTCTTCATAGATTATAATTAGTGTTTGTTTTCAGTAGTATAAACATTGAATTAGCTAAAGCTTTAACTCTGTTAGATGATAGCAGTGCAGCTTAGATTAAGATTTCCATTCTATAATTGCTTAGAGATCTTTAATTGCTTTGTTTTTACATATGCCCTGTTTCTGTTCTCATGAATTTGATTTCCTTGAGTGATCATAGTTGTTGGAAGCAATAGTCAAAACTACTTGGACAAGAACTAGTGAAGTTCATTGTGAACCACAGCAGAACCAACATATTGACTATTGAACTACCCATGATATGTTGATTGATGTGTGATTTCCTTTCAGAAAGTGTGGATTGCATAATTAGTTTTCTAGGTCAGACATCAGAGTTGATCTATCAAACCAATTCCATCTCATACTTGCATGTGCCATAATGGAATAGACAGCCTCTCTGTGAAAGACAACCAAAGTGCATTATAGTTTTTTATTTTTATTTATTTCCAGCAGACATAATCTAGTTTGATTCTATACTCGTGACATTAGGAATTACGTTTCTTACTGGTGTCTTGTAACTCTGTTGATTACGAATCTCAGATTGATAATTAATGAGTGCATTATATTAGACATATAAGTAGCACAACATTTTGGCGCCATTGTTGGCGAGTTGCAAACGGTAGGAAGTAATTTTTAGCATAGATTGTTTGCAAAAATTTTAATGTTTTAAAAGGCTGCTTGAGGGAGGAGGATAAAACGTTTAAGATGTGAGTGAAGAGCCACGCAGCTAGAGTGGGGTTCTCCGAAGCGAGGTTGCCTTCTTACCTTCTAGATAGAATTAGGATTTCAATTCAGTTAAAGAATCAAATTTCCATTTTATGCATAGATATAGAGATAACAACGGTACATTTGTAAGCTCCAAAGATTCAAAAACAAACCCCCCCACTAATCCAACTGACACTGGTGCAAGAAAATTTCCACCAACAGAAAAGTCAAGGGGAGCCAGCGAGGCTCCAGAAGGAGAACCTAAAATGGAAGAATCGGTATTGGGAGAGGCAGAACGGGAGTCTACTGAACATTTAGGAGAAACAGAAAATCCAGTTTTTGAACCATCCATCAGTAGAATGGCAGAGGAAGAAGGAAATGCAGCTACAGAGACTGAGACCTTTGGGTTCCCAATCTTGGATATTTCCAGAAACGTCAGCATGAAGAATATCCCACTATCATCATTACCCACTTTCAGAGGTAAGTCAACTGAAGATCCAGATTTATTTTTATTTGAGTTTGACATATTATGTAGAAGCTATAACTACTCAAACGATGCCCAAAAACTTAAGCTTTTTCCTGCTACAATGAAAGATTCAGCCTTAAGATGCTTCATGAGCTTAGGAGAAAATACAATCCTTTCTTGGGACCAAATGAAAGACACATTTTTACGAAAATACCAAGACTATTGTAAGGATAATGTTAAAAATGACATTTTTAAAATGCATCAAACAGGATATGAAAGTCATGAAGACTACTTAGAAAGGTTCTTATACAACTATCAAAAGTCAAAACTATTCACCTCAAACCCAGCTGTAGTAAGAATTGTATTCTTGAAAGGTCTTAGGGATGATTGCATAGAAGTTTTAAACTTGTTGAGTTCAGGAGATGTACACCAAAAACCTTTTTCAGAAATTGCAGATTATTGTAGGAGATACTCAAGAGGACAAGCTAAAATAGGCAAAGGACCAAGAGATCCTTTTAGCAGAAATACAAAACAAAGTTCAGGGACTGTCACCAGAACTGAGTTAGGAAACTTATTGGAGAACTTTAAAACAGACATCTTGAGCACAATAAGTAACCAATTAGATGCTCTAAAACTAAAAAAGAAACAATAAGAAGATGCTTTAGCAATATTTTGTCATAGATGTCGAAAGAATCACAACAACGAGAAAGAATGCCCATTAAATGTCATAGAAATATGCGGTCTGTGTACACTAGAACACCCCACATCTGAGTGTCCAACCTTGCTTGAACTACAAGCCATGTACAGGGGAGGAGGAGTCTCACAAGAACAGCCATACCCTTCTAGAAGACCTTGGAGGGCCCTAAATCCCAATACATTTTATGATCCTAATACACAATATCAACAACAACAATGGGGTCCTTCCCCAATGACTTATCCACAATAGACACCTCATCAAACTCAGCCTTGGAAACAAGGTTGGAGGGGATCTATGTATGGAAATCCCCCTTACCCTACATATCCACAGTACCCTGCAAACATTTCCCAATTACTACCTGGATTCAACCCACCACAGATGCAAGCTTTACTCCCACCTTCTATACAACAACAATTTACAACCCCCTTGAATCCTAATCAGCAGCAGCAAGTATCTATAAATCCCAATCAACAACCACAAAACCAAGATGCCCACAATCCATCGAGACCAACAACAATCCCTGCCCAGCCAGTACCTAACCCCAATAATCGACCCACCCACCCTGTGCAGAATATAGAAGTTCAAACCTTTCCCACCTATGAAATTCAACTACGATCAGGGAAAGTTGTAAGCCAATCAGATCCTGCAATAATAATTTAGGAAGAAAATGATAGTCATTCTAAGGAAGAAAACACTCAAACCACCCCTGCAGAAGAAGAGGCCTCTCCTCCTATCCCAATCACTTCTCAGTCTGTATGAGTACCCCAACAAATTAATCTCCAACCTTACCCCGAAAGACTATTAGTGAAGAAACCCAACCCACCCCTGCACAGAGATATAGAAGATGAATTACGAAATGTGTGCATAAAAATACCTGTGTTGCAAGCTATTAAGGATATCCCTATATACGCCAAAATTATAAGGGATCTTTGCATTAAGAAACCAGGAAGGAAGAAGAGGGAACCTCCCCTTGTTCAGGTAGTGGGACAATTATCTAAATTCATTTCTGAAATGCCATACAAATATAATGACCCTGGAAACCCAGTTGTCACTATTGAAATTAATGGCATTTCTCTACCAAATACACTCATTGATTTGGGTGCAGCTATTAATGTAATGCCTTTTGACACTATGCAGAAGCTCCAAATCAATCAGCTAATACCAACCCAAACCATGATCGAGTTGGCAGATAAGTTAGTCATTAGCCTTGCAGGAAGTCTAGATGATCTCACAGTCACCCTAGCTTCTTGGGAATATCCAGTAGACTTTTTAGTCATCTATTCTAAATCATCCCCCAAACCAAGACACCCTATGGCTCTTGGCCTCCCTTGGCTAGCCACAGCAGATGCCTTTATCATCTATCGGTCTGGTGAGATGACTATATCCAATGGCACACATAGCCAAAAACTTGTTCTCTTCCCTCCTGCCTAACCGGCACAGGAAATACCTATTTGGTTAGAAAACCCTTATGGAGAGGAGGATTGCATCAGACCTTTGTTAACACTTGAACAAGTAAGAGGAATACAAGAACAATCAGATGAACAAGTCTTAAGATTATTTTTGGCTGACACAAATTGCATTGAATACCCAAGGTCTTTTGCAGAATTGTCGCATATTTTTAGTTCTAAATTTCAACAAACTTGGCACCTTGATATCACTCAATTATACACTTTATCACCAGCCTCCTCAAATAAGGAATAAACTACTGAACTTGTTGAGATTATCCCAGGAAAACCTTTGTATATCAACTCTAGTTTGGAACCAGAACAAAAGACACAAGTGATTGAAATGCTCCAAAGACAATTTGATGCCTTTTCATGGGATTATGCAGACATGAAAGGCATTCACCCTGACACATGCACACATCATATCTACACTAATGACCAAATCGGACCAGTCAAACAGCCTCGGTGAAGGATGAATCTAGCCCTTAAAGATATTGTAAAATAGGAATTGCAAAAACTCCTCTGAGCCAATCTCATATACCCCATTTCAGATAGTCAATGGGTATCTCCACTTTTCGTAGTTCCCGAGAAACATGGTAAGTGGAGGATATGTGTAGAATTCTGGGAGTTAATCAAAGCCACCCATAGGGATTACTTTCCTTTACCATGTTTTGATCAGGTGTTGGATACCCTGTCTGGAAAGAAGTATTTTTCGTTCTTGGATGGGTTTAGTGGTTACAAACAGATACAAATAGCACCCGAAGACCAGGAAAAGACCACTTTCACCTTCCCTTGGGGCACATATTCTTATAGGGTGCTCCCCTTCAGACTTTTCAATGTCCCGACCACTTTTCAAAGAGATGTCCTAGCCATTTTATCTGACTTGACCAATGATTGTGTGGAAGTGTACATGGATGACTTTACAGTCCATGGACAAGACTTCTAGGAAGCACTGGCCAGTTTAAAAAAAGTCTTGATTAGGTGTAAGGAAACTAACCTTTCCTTAAGTAATGAAAAATCAAAAATGATGCTCAATGAAGGTATTGTTTTGGGACATCACATTTCTCGTTCTGGCATGAGAGTTGATTCGGAAAAGATTTATATCATCACACAAATTAGAATACCTTCCTCACAAAAGGAAGTTCGCATCTTTTTAGGACATGTTGGCTACTATAGAAGATTCATTCCGAATTTTACAAGCCTAGCTACCCCTTTTTTTAAATTACTATCCAAAGAAGTTGAATTTAAGTGGGATGATGAATGCCAAATATCTTTTGAAATTCTAAAACAGAAATTGTCAACTACCCCTGTATTAAGAGGGCCAAATTGATCCCTTCCTTTTCATATCTATATTGATGCCTCAGACACAGCCCTTGGGGTAGTCCTTGGACAAAGAGAAAATCAAATGCCCTATGCTATTTACTTTGTCAGTAAAAATCTGTCTCCAACTGAAGTTAATTATACGGTCACAGAAAATGAATTGCTAGTTGTAGTCCATGCTATCAATAAATTTAGACACTATATTACAGGATATCAAGATTTTGTACACACTGATCATTCAGCCATCCGATTCTTAATGAACAAACCTATAACAAATCCTAGAGTTACAAGATGGATTTTATTATTACAAGAGTTTAATATCAATATTATTGATAGACCTGGTAAAGATAATCTTGTGGCTGATTTCTTATCTAGAATAATTCACCTGGGAGATAATGCACCAGTAGAAGATACCTTTCCTGATGAAAATTTATTTTCTATTTCTACATTCACTCTGTGGTATGTGGATGTCGCTAACTATCTTGTGACAGGGAAGATGCCTCAGAAATTGTCTCCTAGAGAAAAATAGAAAGTAATTCAACTAAGTGCAAATTACATGTGGCACGATGATTGCCTCTACAGAACATGACCAGATTTGGTGATCAGGAGATGTGTAAGGGAAGATGAAATTCATGATATTTTACAAGCCTGCCATGATGGCCCTTGTGGAGGAAACTTCGCAGACAAAAGGACTGCTTACAAAGTTCTGCAATCAGGTTACTACTGGCCTCATATTTTCAGAGATGCTAAAATCTATGTATCCAATTGTGATGAATGTCAACGAATGGGTAAGCCTATTGCACGATACCAAATGCCACTTCAAGCCCAAGTATTCATTGAACCATTTGAGAAATGGGAATTAGATTTTGTAGGGCTCATTAACCCTGCATCTCAAAAGAAAAAGTATATACTTGTATGCATTGACTATGTGACTAAATGGGTTGAAGCAAAGGCTTTATTGGCTGCAAGTTAACAATCAGTGATAGATTTCCTTTTTAATGATATCTTTACTAGATTTGGTGTACTGCGAGAAATTGTGACTGATCGGGGAACTCAATTTACCTCTCATCTAGTTAAAGCTGTTACAGAACAGTACCAAATCAAACACAGGAAATCTACACCCTATCATCCACAAGCAAATGGACAAGTAGAATCCACCAACAAAGTTATTGAGTCCATTCTTACCAAAACAGTACAGTTGCACATAAGGATTGGGCTGACAAATTATTAGAAGCTTTATGGGCTTATAGAATCACCTGGAGGAATACAACGGGACATACACCCTATGAGTTAGTGTATGGGAAGCAGGTGCTTCTCCCCATAGAATTTCAAATCAAAACCTTCAGGACTACAGTACAAGTTGGCATGAACTTGGATGAAGCCCAACAACAAAGACTCTTGCAACTTAATGAGTTGAATGAAACCAGGAAGGAAGCACTTCAACAGACTGCCCTCATTCAAGAACAAAGAACAAAATGGCATGACAAGTATCTCAAAAAGAAAAAATTTCAACAAGGAGATTGGGCCCTATTGTATGACAGAAGATTCAAGAACTTCAAAGGTAAGTTAACAACCTGTTGGATGGGACCTTATGAAATTGACACTATCTATGATAATGGTTCAATTAGGATAAATACAATTGATGAACAACAGACACCACTACTTGTGAATGGTCACCGGTTGCGAGTTTACAACAAACCTCTGTCAAAAGAAGAATTCATGACTCGTATATTATAGAATTCAGACATGCAGATGATCAGTAAGGAAGGATATCCTCCTACTGACCCACATTGATTGATTGGTTTATTTGAAACTTTTTGTACATAGGTGTGGATCGAATTTTGTTAATAAGTTGAAGGTAACAAAAGACTCTTACCTCCTTTTGTTTTACTTTCGCAAATTTTATTTTCTTCTGTAAGAAAATTTTTATAATCTATTTGATCCTTCATGAACTTGCTAAACATCAGTTGTAGGCATCAACAATATTATGTTTTGTTTTGGTACCATAAATCCTGTTCTGGTCCAGTACCAGTCCGATACTAGAGTCTTTCCTTCTACCATACTATCAAGACATATTTACAAAGCATATTTCAAAATATTATGTCAATTAATCTTAAGTATGAATCCATGCAACAACCACTCAAGATGGTACCACGAAGCCAAAAGCACTATCAAATGGCAGCCCTTCTATTGACAACTAAAGGGAAGTATTTTAATTTCTTTTGGTTTTGTTACTGAGAAGTATTTTAATTTCTTTTGTTTCTTTTGTTGAGAAGAACTTTAATTTCTTTTGGTTTTGTTGCTTAAAAACAAAATAAAAAGAGGGACACAATCTTTACCTATGATTGCTCAAAGAACCATAATCCACTTTAAAAGACTAGAAGTTTCATTTACCCAGTATTTCAGCATGATTTAAAGGAAAAAATATATTAGCCTATAAGCAACTATCTCACCCTATCTAGACTTCATTAGTATTCATTGGATTATCTTATTAAAGAGTAACATATGGGTATATGAACACTCTCTACCATGGGCACACTACCAAAACTTTTATGGAAGAGAATGTACCAGTTCCCCAAGGAAAATTTAGGTCATTCTCTTATGGACAACTTCAGACAAAATTATACATCTGGATCACTCTAAAGAAATAATGTGCATAAAAGTTTATTTTTCCTTCAGACAAATCTTTAAAAGACATACAAAAGAAGAGTATATGCCTTCCAACCCAATACCATCCTACCCTGTAAAAAGGTTTTCAGATGAGCCTCTCCTGTCGCTGTGAAAATCACTCTTTAATACAAACCAAAATAGGTGACTATGGACAATAAGCCTCTGATGGAAAAAGGGTTTAAGAGACTAACCCGCTGGGATACTGAACAGGTCTGCTGGCAGCGGGTACCGGTCTGTGGTATGACTAGGAAAACCCATCAGGGCACTGAACAGGCCTGTTGGCAATGGGGTATTCTACCTAGGGAAGGCACCTCTCACTAATTATCACAACTACCCCACCGGAGTACTGAACAGGCTTGCTGGCAGTGGGTTCTGGTTGAAAAATGTCTCATCTATACTTGTCTGATTGAAAAATCCACTTTTTTCCATCTAAAACAAAAAGAGTAAAGGTCATTATTGACTTTCATGAGATACAAAACTCCAGATTAATCAGCTACATAATGTCCATTTGAGAATCACCCTAAGTCAACTTACCAGTCTGACATCTAAAGCCTACACTATCTAAGAAGGAAACTTCTTAAGAGTGGAGCCCTAACTAGGGAGTCTAATCTACTTATATTGTGAAATTTATCTATAACAACCAATGATAGTAAATCTTTGAAGCAAGTTAGGTGGGATCTATTCTTCTAGCAAACATATATGTATTCCCCTATTTCACTTTTGAATTCTACCTCTGTCAATACTCCATTAAAAGAAGGGCAATTTCATTTTTGGCATGAGATGCAAACATATATGTATTCCCCTGTTTCACTGTTGAATGCTACCTCTGTCAATAATCCATTAAAAGAAGGGAAATTTCATTTTTTTTTGGCATGAGATCGTATGATAAGTGATAAGCTATACTTCTAAAATTTGATTGGTTTCTTTTTCTCTTATCATCTTTCTCCATTATGATATAAAATGATTAAATCTTCTTGCCTATAGATATACATCATCTTCGGCATGGGGGGAAGGTCAAAGAGCCCCTTTAGAACTCTTTTCCAGACTCATATAATCCACTTGCAGAACCAAATACAAAGAAGATAAGCACAGAATAACAGAAGTACAGGACATTCCCGTACCAAGTTTTCAAGAAGCTTCAGTCTAAAAGGATGAATCCTGACAATTTACAAGCAGTCACACATGCTATGGGTATCGATCATACAAAGGTGAAAGAAAAGGTAAAATGGTATTTATTTTCCGATGCTCATAAAACTACAATAAATATGAAAAGCTATACTAGATATTACGACCTTAGTATTAAACCCATGCACCTATCCCTCATACCTATATGCCTAAACCTAATTAATTCTCTCATAGCTCTTGAACATGGTTAAAGGCAAAAATCATATCAAAATATCAAGCATGCATAGCAATGATAAGCCACGAATATATTTCTTCCTTAAAAAATTCATGAACCCATCTTATATCATGAACCACAATCCAACCCCCCGAAAAGTCCAATCATCTATTCTAAAATGATGCCCTGATACCCGACGTCTTATCCTCATCATTACAGTAATGGGTAGATATGAAATGGCTTATCTAGTGGCGAAGCCATCCAGATAAGCCTCATTTGGTCATAATTTTTCCTTGCAGCACCCTCACTTAAACTTACCATTCGCAACACCCTCACCATATTTCCCCTTGTCGTGAGCTTTTCTCCAGTTCCGAGCCTGCTCCTTTCTGGTACCAAACCCTTCATCAATTAACTAAACCCTTGTTCTACAGCCCAATCCTTTTCTCAACTTATAACGATGGTTGTTACTAGACACAAACCGGTTTTCCAAATTTATAGGGAAACCGAGGAATACCAATTATGTCAAGAAAAATATGCTAGATCGGGGTGGATACCTTTTCTAGAAAAATTTACAGGCTGGAACGAGAAGATATCTCAGGAATTCATACAAGGTTATGATGGATAAATGGCATGTATAGTCAATCTACAACTGATAATTAATGAAACAACCGTAAGGGAGGTTACGGGACTGCCTAGCAGAGGAGATAAATATTTCAAAGGTGTAGGAATTAACAAAGAAATGTGCCAGCAATTCTTGAAGGCAGATCATCAGCACCCTGACTGGAAGAAGGGGATCCCTTGAAACTACATCAAAGAAGAAAATACCATCCAATGATTACCAGTCTTCAATGATTTGTCACCTGTGAAGGTAGGTATGTCGTGACTTTCATCTATCACCTTAGGCTCCTATTGCATTTTGAAGGAGGCCCTGAAATCAATTTTCCATATTTTCTATGGATGAGTTTGAATAAAATGGTAAGTGGTGTTAAATCCATCTCAAAAATAGAGAAGACTAGCATCTACCATCAAGGTCTCATTAAAATGCTAGTTTTGCATGAGCTTAGGAAACAGAGGATTAGTTGGAAAACCCTTATCACACAACACCTTCCCATAGGAAACAAATCTGTGGAATAAACCCAGCATGGTCCAAAGAAAAGTAAGGAATCCCAAGAGAAAAAGAGCAAGAAGGGTAAGACAACTCCACCATCATCTAGGGAAATGAGCCAACATGAAAAGGCAGGGTCATCTTCCATAGTCAACAAGACTTCTAAAAGATCTGATTCAGAAGGTAAAAACAAATTAGTATAGGAGACTTCAATGGTGGCAGTTGAGAAAGAGGACCATCAAAAAATGATGAAGAAAAGGAAGCATAGCTCAGAAACTAAAAGTAAACAGTCTGTGGCACAACCCCCTGTCACCATTTCACAATTAGAGAAGAAGAAAAGGAAGCCTGTGAGCATCCCTGATCCAGTACCTCCTTTTAAAATAACTACGAGGAGCATGGCAAAGAAAGGAAAAACAATAGTTAGTTCTCATACACAGGAAGATCCAATCGACCTTACCTCCCCTTCTGAGGATTTACCAATCCAAGATGACATCCCTAGTCCGACCAAAGAGCAAGCCACTATTACTTTATGTGGGATGAAGGAGGAAGTCGAGGAAAGGGAGTGCACCCAGCCAGGAATGGTAGAATCAACAAAGAACTTGACAAAAGAACAAATGAAGAAAAGGATTGGGGAATTACAAAAACAAAATTAGGAACTCCAACAGGAAGTAAAGGAATATCAACATTGGATAGATATATCAAAAGGAAAATGAGCAGTTGACAGCAACCAGCCAACAAATTCAAGACAACCATGAAGAGACCTCTAACAAGATCAAGAAGGTATTACGACTCCTACAATACGTTAGGGTCATTAAAAGGGAGCTAAGAGAAGAGGCTTCAGCCATCAATATCATTGATCCACCAAAGTAAAGAACACAGTCTCAAGTTTTGA
>ML789920.1:126287-144227 GCA_009831015.1 Picea engelmannii | reverse complement strand
TTTATCATTTAAATATTCCTTCTTGATTTTGTCACCTTACTTTATCATTTCTTGATTTTGTCACTTCTCTTTATTATTTAAATAATCCACCTTGACTTTATCACTTTACTTTATCATTTAAATAATGATTTCTTCTTTTAGGTTACTTTGACTTCTTTGATATTGGGGGCTTCAAGCCTTCATGTGGGGGTCGTTCATCTTTGTAAGGCCATAACTCTCAAACCATGAGGAGTTATGGGACATTCCACATACCACCGAAAATGGAATGACAAACACTATCCATCTAGGATAGTTTCACCAACAATTTCCTTGATCTTTATCTCATTATTCCACATACAAGCATGGGTCCTCCAACCATTCTTCTAGGATAACTCAATCCATAAAGCGTCTTCCCGTGAGGGCTTTCACCATAAGGGGACCACTTTGGAGTTCATCCATTTGTGCACGTTATCAATCATGATAAGAAAATAATGAGAGAAAGGGTCCTCCAACCATTCTTCTAGGATAACTCAATCCGCAAAGCATCTTCCCGTGAGGGCTTTCACCATAAGGGGACCACTTTGGAGTTCATCCATTTGTGTACCTTATCAATCATGATAAGACAATAATGAGTCATCTATACATTTTTCCAACAATGCATCATATACCAATGAAACCATAACGATCCATCTTCATCATGTATCAATGAAAACTCATTGATCCATCTTCATCATATCAATGACAACTCATTGATCCATCTTCATCTATGCATTCTCATCAAGGAAAATACATATTATATTAAATCAATCATCAATAAATCAATCATTTGACATCAATCAATCACTTGACATCAATCAATCAAACCATTGGCATCAATGACAACATGATCCAACAATAGAGACTGGTGAAAGATAAAAATGTATGAAGACATAAATTTAAAAGGAGATAAGAAAACATTTTTATTTGAAGTATGTCAAAAAATAAAAGTTTGTTACATACTACTGGAAATTTTGAAATATACAAAAAAATTAAAGTCTGTTACATATAAATCAGAATTTCAATGCGTTTGTCATGTAGACTGGGATTGGGGCTCCCGCAGACCATTAGAAAAATATGTACAAGAAACAGGATTGTAGAAAGAAGATAGAGTGCAATTCCTGCAAAAAATAATAAATGGAAAGGTATAAGTGTTTGCCTACACATCTCTATTTAAGAAAGTGGAATAATTGTGTTGATAAACAAAGGAGGATGTGATCAGTAGACTTACAGTGAGGGTACATATGAGCCCTTTGGCTATTTTCTTGTGGTTGTCGTTTCATTGATGTCACTGACGGCTGCGGTTTCAATGATGTCATCAACGACTGTTGGAATCGTGGAAACTGTCTGTTTCCTTTCATCAGTGGCCTACTTGAATTGTCTTTCGAGGCATTCTTCAATGTAGCTTCTCATTGGGGCAACATTGATCTCCTTCCGGATTTTTATGTTGAAAATATCGTTTTCTAATTCTCAGAAGTCGATAGAAATATTACAGAGAGCCTGATGAATTTCCTCATTCTATACTGAATATTTGACTAGTCAGTCATGGACGTGAGCTTGATCAAATTGAAGGATGTTGTAAAACTTTTTCAGAGACAAGACCTTAAACATAGCAACCTATTTATCAAACTCTTTCCTGGTTAAGGGCAAGGAATTTGCAATTAAGTATGGGTCTTGGAATTCGTTGGTTTTCTTGGCTAAGTCTATATTTGACAATCTTGTGAATAATTTATCTTTCTTCGATATGGCTTGTTCACATGACTAAACAATGAGATGTTGGTTCTTCACTTTTTCTTTCCAACATGCATTCAATTGACCAATCCAGTTTTTGGATGGAAGATCTTGTTCTCTTTTTTTTGTTTCTGTCATATTGTTGACAATGGTGCCAAAAGGAATGACCATTTTTAAAAAGAAATTTTCTTCATCTTTTAACTCGGCCTGCAAATATTCGAGCAAACTATGTGCCCTGGTTCCAAGGGAATTGATGGTTTGTGATATTTTCCACACCTCGGTAACCAATTCCATTCTTTTTTTGATATTATTCTCCACATATCCTCTACAGGATGCGAGCAGGGTGGAGGATGATTTTACATTGTTTGCAGGGGTGGCAGGCATGACTATTGCCAAAGGATTGACAAGCAATGGAATAGGAATGAAAGCATCTTCCAATTCCTTGACCCATTCCTTCATTCTGGCATTCTTGGTCTCGATGCCTCCAATGTAATCATGAAGTGCTTCTCCGCTCATGGTGTGAAGTTGATAGATTTGGGACGGTTTCATGTTGTCAAGGTCAACCTCTTAACGAGATTTTCCTTTCTTATTTTTAACATTGTTTTTCTCAATTATCAATTTTTTGGACTGGCTATCAAAAACAGTACTCTGGAACATGAAGGATTCATCTTTGTCAAAAAATTTAGTAACGGATATCTCTATTGGATGACTATGGAGGATGGCGTCTCCGGGCTAATCAAGGAAGTGAAGCATGCTATCCAGATCAGTGTCAAGTTCCATGTTCTCACTCTGAATTTTCGGCTCTTCCGCCTGCCCCACATTTTTTTTCTCTTCTTCTCTACTGGAATCTTGTGAGAACTATCAATTTTAGAGTGAGGAGGATTGTTATCTCCTCCTCCGTTTGAAGAAATCTAAGTTTCTTTTTTGTTGTGGTGGGTCGTTCGAGCGATGCTCTGGGATGTCATACTTTTTGGAGTGTTATGTTACGGTTGAACACTCTTGTCACCGGGGCCTTTCCCCTATTGCGTGTACAATTTAGTGCAGATTTTCATAGTGTTTACATTGTCGGCATCACAGGCATTACCGTTGCCTCCACTGTCTCTATTTTTCGACAGGTGTTTTTTCAAAAAACAATCGTCGAGGCCAAGTGTCTGTAAATGTTGTCAAAAAATATTATAGGGGTCAAACCCTCTTATGACTTCAGCATATCTCAGGTTGGAGATGCTAGAATGTGTTGTGAATTCGTTAATTTTGTTGACATTTTTCAACACAAACTCCCCTACTTTCCAAGGAAGAGGAATGAGCTATTTTTTTTTCTTCTTTTGCAATAGATGGAACTAGTAGTTGTATTGTCATGCTACTTCTACAACAAACATTATGTCTATAATGTGACATGGAAGGAGAGCAGGTTTTTCCATGGAGCCAAAAGTTATTATGACAGTGTAATTATCCAAATGTTCGAGTGTCCCCTTCTTGTCCAAACAACTGGTTGCATGTTCAGATATGCGGGGATCATCTTCTCCTAACAAAAAAACTTTGAAAACAGACACAAATCCATTAAAAACCTCATAAAAGCAGTGGGAAGCCTTTTTCTTCCACAAGGCCTGGTACCAGAACGTTACTGGGTGGAATTCGCAGTTGACATTCTTGGACAAAGACAGTTCTGGAAACCAACAGGAATGCGCTATTGCAAAAACTAAATAGGACGACATATAAAATTTATTTTTCCTTTTGAACCTTGACAATTGGGAACAGATTTCATGGGAAATTAACCTGCCCCAATAAAAAATGGCTTGTTCGTTGACTGTGAAATAAAAAATAGAAAGAGTCATCCAGGAAACAGTTGTTATGGACTCTTGTCCCGTTATTCTTGTAAACAACCAGGCAATTTCGCAAAATGGATTTCTAAATGAACTAACCTGCAAGCTTGTAATATCTTCAGGAACTAGAAACGGGTTTTCCAAAAAATGAGGCCAGAGGTCCAACTCGTTATTATACTTTGCTATGAACTATTTTCAATCTTCTCCTCTGAACGTCAATGTTCGCTCCGACAATCTTAGCATATGTTGGAAGACCTGACGTGACAAACAAACAGAACAGCGGCCCCACAGTGGAATAATTCTTTTGTCTGAAATAAATTTATCAGTGCACCAAGAGACCAAGTCCTTACAGTCAAAAACCTCAGGGACACAGCCTGCATGAGCAATCCCAGAGGTCCAAATTACTTGGTTCTCTGTGGTATAGGTTGAGTAATAAGAATATGCCCTGGACCACTGGAATTTCTTGTCCTCACACCCGAAGATGTTCACTATATCTCCACAGAAATGTTGTCGATTTGATGCCATAGGTTTATGACAACGTTGGTTTTCTCCAAATGATGGTTTAAATGAACACTTAGAGCCGATAATGTAACTCTCCACTAAATCTTGGTTAAATGCTTATGAATGGGAAATATCCTCAAGCCTTTCGCTGATTAATGACAATCTATATGGGTGGTGCATGATGAACTGTTAGGAGTAAAGCTTACTTATTGCATATTTATAAATGTGAAGGTGGCGGGTACGGTGAAGAGAAATTAAGGATTGGAGGTTTCGTGAACGTGCGAAGGCCACGACGTGCGAATGACATTTCATGATTTTTAAATCAACACTTGGAAGGGATAATATAACCCCCTGCAAATCTTGGTTTAATGAACATCAATAGGAGATCTCCTCGAGCCTTTCGCCCATCAATGACAATGTATATGGTTCCTGCATGATGCCCTGTTAGAATTATATGTCAGTAATTCCATATTTAGAAACAATATATGTATATATATAAAACTATTTTTTTTCTTTTATTATAGACAAGTGCGAAGGTGATGGAGACTGCAGAGAGCAAGGAAAGAATGGCAAGCTTTGAAAAGGAGTCGAACGGGATTCAAAAAAGGGTTACGGGGATACTTAGGACAGGCGAGTGTTCCACGGTCAAATTTTATGTATCGGAATTTTTGACTGCAAAATGTGTAAAACGGAAGAGATCATGATGGGGCAGTTCAACGGTCAGTTTGTATATTTGTGGAATTTCAACAAAGTGGCTAAGTATGGAATAGGAAAATTGCTAATTGCATGCCTAGAAATAAGATCTTATATATAATTGGCAATTGCTAATTTCAAAGGGGCGCGAGCACAAGAAACAACGACTAGGAACTAAATATTTCTTCAACCCGCCAAACCGACGATCCGCCAAAGAAATTCGAAGAAATGGCAAAGTATGGAAAGCGGATAGACGGGCTTCAAAATGGGGTGACAATAGTTCCACAAAAGACGCGAGGACCCGACGGTTAAATTGTATTTCTTGGAAGTTTTCAGTGAAAAATGTATACCATGGAAGAGAGCATGATAGGTGGACCATAATACGGGAGAGGGTATGATCTGATTCCAGTTGTCAATTTGTATATCGTGGAAGTGACGGTATTATTCGCAGGCCATGGAAAAACAGAAGTCCAATCTAGAGCCCGCCTACCGGGAATTTGCGGTCAGAGAAGTTTCTTGGTATGTAATGGGGAAGCGGTTGGTCGGTGTCGCGATAAAAGAGCACGAGTGCAAGTGTGAGCCCACAAGACCGCCCACGCACGCAACCATACATTTTCAAAAAAATGAATAAGTGACGAAAAAGATAAAGTTCATGGAAAAGAGAAATCGATATTTGGCCAAGTACAGAAGACGGAAAACAAGGACCAATATATTCACATCTATAACAGATATCCCATTTTCATGGCAAGATATATACTTGGAAAGAATTGTGAAGTTAGCGGGAATAGAAAACAGCAACCAGGAATATGATCCGCGAGTTTACATGGTTCTTGCTTGTATGCTGCATCTATCAATTTGTATATCGCGGAACTCCGAGGCATTTTATATGCCAGCCATCCCACAAGTTCGACTGTCAATTTGTATAGTGCGGAACTGTGGGTGTTTTTTGCAGGACACAAAACTATAGAGGAAATGCTTTTCTCTTTTAATATAGATTCTGTGGGGGAAATGTGGTACGGCTCATTTTAACACTTTTCCATCAGTAAAAAAGGCAATCTTGAGCCCGCCAGCCCTGGAGCTCATCTGTCAATTTGAATATCGCGGAGCTCCGAATGTTTTTTGGAGGTCACGGAAAAGAAGTAGTGCAATGTTGACCCAGCCAGCGCGCAAGTCCACCTGTAAATTTGTATATCGCAAAACTCTGGGTGCTAGTTGTAGGACACGGAACAATAGAGGGTCAGTTTAAAGAAAGGGGGAGCGCTCGTTGGAAACATGTGAATCTTCCAAGCCATGCAGAAAGACATTTTCATAAAAAAAAAACAAAAAACGATGAAGTAACCAGGAAGAGAAACTACAGGGAATAAAAGAGTGGGAAAATAGAAAGGCGGAAGGCATTTTTTGTAAGCACGAATTGGTTTCAAAGAATCCCCGTTGCAAAACCATCATTTTCTACTAATTGTCAGCAAATGCATTGTTGAAGATTAGATTTTATTGCAACCTATCTGTGTAAGTATATTCTTGATACATTCTTCCATCACTGTAACATATTAACTTAACTAGTAAATTTCATTTTCTGCTAATTGCCAGCAAATGCTTTGTTGAAGATTAGATTTTATTGGAACGTGTGGGTGTAACTATGTTCTTGATACATTCTTCCATGACTGCAACATATTAACTTAAGTATTAAACTTCTTGCATTATGGGTTGTTAGCATTAAAACTTAATAATTGCATGTCTAGAAACAAGAACAACGATTTTGTTGCAAGATTCTACATTGGTATTGCTATGTTCTATCTGCATTATGAATAGAATTGAACGTTGGTTTGAAACTATGTAATCCATTTTTTGTTTGCATAAAAGGATGGTGGATTGACACAGTACATTGTCATATAATTGTTATATGTCCCATCTTAGAAAAAATAACCTAAGTAAACATGATATCGAAGAAGTATGAGAGCACTGAACCATGCAAATGAGAACAGACGTTAAATCCAGAAAAGAAGCAGCAACGAAGAGTCCAAGGAAAAAAAATTTAATAGCAAATCCATTTAAAAAAATAATAAAAACATCGAGTATTGTACATCTATCCTTAGAAATTGGACCCAGTTCTTCGGGCCAAAACATTGAACGTATATGCGACAAACACAGGCACGGGATCCGCAGTATGCAAGATCCTCGCAGTTTTCTCCTTGATGAATCATCCTATGCTGAAATTGATAGTTTTCAGAAGCTTCCCCTAAGGAAGAAGATGAAAAACATTATAGGGAAAATGGAATATCCCTTCGCTGAAACCGCCTCTGCATAGTCGAAAAAAATTCAGAAGCACAGGTTGCACGTGCAATTTCAGAGCCCCAAATTAGTCCATTCTGGGTGGAAGGAGATGACTAGTAGAAAAATGTCTTGCAGCAGTGAGATTTTTGGACCTGATTCCCGAAGATGTTAATTATATATCCAGATAATTAAAATATATCTCTGGGAGCATCAACATATCATTACTTTACAGTGAAACTCTTCCGCCTAGAATAGACTAATTTGGAACTCTGGAATTCCTACTTTCACGCTGCAAAGCGGCTATTGCGTTTAGCGTCGGTTTCTTTTCTGAAACTCCTTTTGGTGTTGTCAGGACGGCCATCACCGAGCTGGGAAGTTGCATCCGTTATGGTTGATTTCAATTTGGGTGCAAGAGTGGGAAGAGTCTCTGCATTTCCATCATCCATTGTTGTATCATCACCCATCAGATCATCTTCTTCTGGATCAGAATTCATGACATCAACCTTTTCTCCAGCCATGAATGCAACTGGGCAGGTTCTCTGAGAAGGCAGGGTTGCCTTGGAATTCTTTGGATTGAAATATATCTCTCGGTGTACCAAGGGACCATCTCCGTTTTTGCTCCTGGGCGAAGGGAGATGAGTAGTAAGAATATGCCCTAGAATAGTGGAACCTCTGGCCATTATGTCGCAATGTGTTTACTATATCTAGACAGAACTACTGCCACAACTTAACAAGAATTTATGTTTTCTCAAGACGATGTTTGAAATGAAAATCGGGGAGGGATAATATAACCCTCTGCAAATTATGGTTTAATGTGTATCAATGGAATATCTCCTCGAGCCTTTCGCTGATCAATGACAATCTCCAGGGTTCATGCAGACTGAGTTGTCACCATCACAGCTCACTAATTGCATAACTACAAAAAAGTGTGAAGGTTGCGGTGACGACAAAAAGAGATTAAGAATTAGAAATTTCTTAAAAGCACCAACCCGCTGGCACACAAAAAACAGATTGGATCGTGTTCGAAATTAATACTTGGAAAGGATAACATACTTGTGCGCAAATCTTAGTTTAATTTGTAGTAATGACAAATATTCTTTGGACTTCCAGACATTAATGACAATATTAACGGTTCCTGCAGGATGAACTACTAGCATTAAAGCTTAATTATTGCATATCTGGAAACAATTACGAAAGCAGCGGTGATGGCTAATTGTGACGAAGAATTGTACATTTTGTGCATCAACCAACCCGCGAAACCGATTCCAATAAATACCTAAGTATGGAAAGCAGTCAGGCGGGTTACAAAAGAAAAAGGGTAGAAGATATATGCAGGAGACGTGAAGGGTCGATGGTCATATTGCATCTCAGTGACAGATATTGGCCGTCAATTTGTATGTCACAGAATTTCGGTTGTTGTTTGTGCGTAGGGGAATAGTGAAAGCGCAATGGCAAGAGGGAAATTGTATATTGTTGAACCTCGGGTTCTGTATATAAAAGCATGAGACATTGGGAAAAAGGACCAAGTAAACAGAAAGCGAAAGCATACGATATGAAAGGGGTTTGTTTGCAAATTTGTAAATCGTGAATTCTGGGTGCTACTTGTAGGTGGCGGAACAATGGAAATGCAATGTTAAACCCGCCTATGCAGAAACCTACGTTTCAAAAAGGGAAAGCAGAGAGAAAAGAGAAACTAGAAATTTTCCGAAAACCGAGTAATACACACTAAATATGTACTATAAAGTATGAACATGAGATGTTATAGAGAATGTACAGATCCCGCATTCCATACTTAGCCACTTTTTGGATCGTGGGTGCTTGGACTAGCGGGCTCTAAATTGGACATCCATTGTTTCGTGGCCTACAAATAGCATTCAGAATTCCCCGATATACAAATTGGCCAGCAGACCTGCGGGGTGGCTCGCTCAAAATTGCACTCCTTTTGTTTCGTGTCATACAAATAGTACTCGGAGTTCTGCGATATACAAATTGACAGATGGAATCCAAGGCTGGCGTCCTCGAGAGTGTGATTTTTTACGGATGTTAATGCCTATTAACTATTGGACATTATCTAAAGACATTATTTTGAATACTAAATTATTAATATTAAATATTGATATTGTACAATTTAATTAGACAAGGAATTTTGTACAATATGAAATGGGGAAGCGGTCGATCGGTTGGGCTGGTGATATAAAAGTAAGTGAAATATGAATACGTGAATCTGCCAACTTCCTTTCCAAGAAATTTTCCGAAAAAAAAATGAGTAATACATAAAATCGAGTTTTAGAAAGTATGGACATGAGATTTTATAAAGCATCTACTGTTCTCGCATTCCGTACTTAAGCCAATCTTTGGATCGCAGGTACTCGGGCTGGTGGGCTCAAAACTGGGCCTCTATTGTTTCGTTAGCTACAAATAGCACCCAAGAGTTCCGTGATATACAAATTAACAGGCAGACTTATAGGCTGGTTCGTTCAACATTGCATTTCTATTGTTCTGTGTCGTTCAAATGGCACTCGGAGTTCTGCCATATAAAAATTCACAGATGGACTCCAGGGCTGGCGGGCTCAACCTTGTGATTGTTTAGGGATGGCGATCCCTATGAACTATGTAACACTACCAAAAAACATTATTTTCAAAACTAAAGTATTCATATTAAATATTGATATTGTACAATTTAATTAGATAAAATTATAAAAGGATGTGAAATATCTTATTTCAAAGAAAAACTCGTGTATTTGGAAACTTGCCTTCCAAAAATTTTGTATAATATGAAATGAGCAAGAGGTCGGTCGGGCTGTTGATATAAAAATGGGTGGAAATCTAAACACGTGTATCCATCAAGTTCCGCACCTAGAAAATTTCGCAAGAAACAAGTTATACATACCAAATATGTACTTTTATAAAGTATGGGCATGAGATTTTATAGAGCATGTACGCAGCCCTCATTCCATACTTAGTCACTTTTTGGATCACGAGTTCTCGGGCTGGCGGGCTCAAAATTGGGCCTCTGTTGTTCCGTTCCCTACAAATAGCACCCAGAGTTCCGCGATATACAAATTGACAAGCGGATTTGTGGACTATTTCAATTTTAAGGGCCTCGTGTTGATGTAATAGCACAATTGGAATTGCGCCAGTTTATATTTGTTGCTTACAATATCAAACGGAGAAGCGGTCGGTCGGGCTGGTGATCTAAAAGTAATTGAAACTTGAAGTCGTGAATCCACCAACTTCCACAGGTAGAAGTTTTCCGAAAAAAGAGTAATACATACTTAGTATGAACTCTTACAAGGTATGGACATGATATTTTTATAGAGCTTGTATGGATACCGCATTTCATACTTGGTCACTTTTTTTATTGTGGGTTCTCGGTCTGGCGGGCTCAAAGTTGGGCCTCTATTGCTCTGTATCCTACAAATAGCACCCAGAGTCCCGTGATATACAAATTGACAGCCGAACTTGTTGACTGGGTCACTCAACATTGCAGTTCTATTGTTCTGTGTCTTCTAAGCAGCATTCGGAGGAAACAAGTAATACATACTAAAAATGTAATTCTAAAAACTATGGACATGAGATTTTATAGAGCATGTACGGATCCCTCATTCCATACTTAGCCACTATTTGGATCACAGGTTCTCGGGTTGGCGGGTTCACAATTGGGCCTCTGTTGTTCTGTGCCCTACAAATAGCACCCACATTTCCGCGATATACAAATTGACAAGCGAACTTGCCATCTATTTGAATTTTAAGGGCCTCCTGTTGATGTCATAGCACAATTGGACTTGGGCCAATTTATATTCGTTTATTACAATATCAAATGGGGAATCGGTCAACCGGCCTGGTGATATAAAAGTAAGTGAAATATGAAGTCGTGAATCCTCCAACTTCAACACCTACAAGTTTTCTGAAAAATGAGTAATATACACTAAGTATGTACTCTTATAAATTATGGACATGAAATTTTTATAGATCATGTACGGATCCGCCATTCCATACTTTGCCACTTTTTGGATCGCGGGTTCTCAGGTTGGCAGGCTGAAAATTGGGCCTCTATTGTTCAGCGGCCTACAAATAGCACCCACAATTCCCCAATATACAAATTGACAAGTGGACCTGCGGGCTGGTTGGCTCAACATTGCACTTCCATTGTTCTGTGTCCTCCAAATAGAACTCGGAGTTCCACGATATACAAATTGACAGATGGATTCCAAGGCTGGCAGGTTCAAGTTTGCCATTGTTTACGGATGGTAATCCCTATCAACTATCTAACATGATCTAAAAACATTATTTTCAATACTAAATTATTAATATTAAATATTGATATTGCAGAATTTAATTAGCCAGAAAGTTTGTACAATTTGGTCGAGCCAGTAATACAAAAAAATTTTGACAAACGTGCAATACATAGTAAACATGTACTTTTATAAAGTATGGACATGAGATTTTATAGAGCACATGCAGATACCTCATTCCATACTTAGCCACTTTTTGGGTCGTGGGTTCTCGGCCTAGTGGGCTCAAAATTGAGCCTCTATTGTTCTGTGTCCTACAAATAGCACCCAGACTTCCGTGATATACAAATTGACAGATGGACTTGCAGGCTGGTTGGCTCAACATTGCACTTCTATTGTCTCGTGTCCTCCAAAAAGCACTCGGAATTCCGCAACATACAAATCGACAGGACTCCAAGACTGTCGGGTTCAAGATTGTGATTGTTTACGGATGGTCATCCTATCTAACTTTATCTAAAAACATCATTTTCAAATACTAAATTATTAATATTAAATATTGATATTGTACAATTGAATTACATAAAATTATCAAAGGATGTAAATCGCTTATTTTTTTAAAAATGAAGGAAACAAAAAAAAGTTTTTTTAAAATTCTATCACCGCAAGCATAACAAGGACCAATTTAAATTTTAAGGGCCTCCTGTTCATATGATATCACAATTTCACTTCGCATAGTATATATTTGTTGATTTCAAATTATTTCAGGACATTAATTTTACCAAGTTCATCGATTAAGCAAAAATGCCAAAACAATGACCAATTTGAATTTTAAGGGCTTCTTGTTGATATGATAGCACAATTTCACTTCGCACAGTATATATTCATTGATTTAAAATTATTCCAGGACATTAATTTTACCAAGTTCATCGATCAAGGAAAAATACTAAAACAAGCCACATACTACATTTGCATCACAGCGCCATAGAAATTATCAAGCGGATTTGTGGGCCAATTGGCTAAAAAATTCAATTATATTGTGTTGTGTCCTCCAAACAACAGTTGGAGTTCCACGGTATGCAAATTGACAGACGAAGCACACAACCAAGAACCAACCAAACTTCAAACATGCTGCAAGCAAGTTCCCATAAGGTTCCATAGACCAAGACACATTGACCTTTGCACCAAACAATTTTATATACAAAGAAAAGACGTCGCCACATTCGTTTTCTCTTGCATCCGGTATATGTTCCCAATAGAAAATAACCAGGGCCATGGGATATATGGGATTTGTTGCCATGTTTCCCATTTTTTGGACCGAACAATCTTATGCACGTGCAATCCCAACTACCCGAGTCCGACGAACATTCATCTGGATGTTGAAGAAATATTACAGAGACACATGAGGTATTTTTTGTTTCCTGCCAAAGTTTGATATATATATATATATATCTTCTTCAGCCAATATGCAAAATTTCATTGTCCTCATTTAAGGTGAATTTGTTGTGTATCCGAAGGTCCCGCAGCATGTAGACACTGCTTGCCTTTTTCTGTAGATACATTTCATATGACAACTCTGCCAACTTAGGAAGCACATTTTGTAACAGAGGTTGCCTAACCGTACAATGCATGGTTGTGTTGCCCACAGTTCGAACGACAGCATTGACGCAATGTCCATATACATATGGACATTTTTCACCGCATCGCAGACAAACAATCGTATCATCACTTATCAAAGTGGAGGCAGAAGCAGGAGAGTTGCATTTTGCACATATAGGTTCAAAGGGGGTCGAGTACACATTGGCTGCAACTAAAACACCTTCAACCTGGGAACACGAGCATAGGAATTAATACATTGAACAATATAATACACAACTGCACCCCCCCCCTCCCCTTAAAAAAATAAAAAATAAACAGGCCGCAGAAATTTGTTGAAGGCTATTTCTATAAAAAAAAGTGAGGATGATTTTGTGGATGTATACGCACAACAGTTGTAAAGCTAGCTAGTTTCTTCAGATCCTCTACTATATTTGCTCGCAACTCTATTACAAACGTTGTATGGGTTGTCTGAAAGATCCTTTCTCTAACATCCATTTTCTTTGTTATATTTTTGAACAACATAAGTGGAATCTGCCCTTTATGCAATTGTTGCTCCATTGACGAAAACAAATTTGAATATGTATCGAACAATTGTACCTGCAACATGGAATAGTGCAATATTTGTGTAACTTACCCAAGATACATGCACATGCAAAAGTAAAGGACAAAACTGAATATGAAAAGCGATATCATTATCGTGTCGTTGTCCGACTCTCCATCCTTTATATGGAGAATGTGTTGCAAGCCAAGTTTTCTCTCTAGTGTGACAGTTGTGCCAATCGTTCTGATTGGTTAAATATCAGTGCTTTGTGAAAGTTGGTTGATAGTCGAGTCCGGGACAAAACGATATTCTGAATAAACAACGGAAATTTTTTCCACAATGCTTGTTTCGTTGATCGAAATAATTCGATCACAATCACTACGGTCATATACTGTTTTGGTCAATATATTAAAATTTGTAATGGATATCCCATTACCCAACAATATCTTTTCTAAATGTTTCTGGACAAGTTGTGGAGGAACAGTCAGTGTCACTGTCATCATAGCCTCCTTGTTTGTCATGTCAGCACGCATAATGGATCTACTTTTGTTTTCCTTGTCCAAGTAGGTGTTATAGACGACCATTATGTCCCCGACGAACACTTATCCAGTTCGGTGGTTGTTTAATCCCTCTATTGATAGTACTTTGGATGTTACAACTCTAGACCTGGTAACAATTTTTGAAGAGGAAAACTAAAGTGAATGGTACTGTGCATTTTTATTTTTATTTTGTATTCTTCTTTCACTAGCATAAATCTACAAGTAAATGCATAGCTTCGATGAACTATGGAGCCAGAGTTTTGCAACCACACCTCTTAGTTTGCGGAAGATGCAGCACGTTCAACATCTCGCTTGTACTTGTTGAGACTTCTTGTGAACTGCAAACCATGTATTGCAGATGACATCAGCATATCCACCATGCCATATATGAATATATAGCCAAGGATATTTGTTTAGTAAACATAGTAAGAGTAGAGTGTATGCATCCTTACCTTTGGCCTTGTCGATCTGTCGATGTCTAGGATGACTGACTACTCATGCCCATGTCACTTTTTCTTATGCAAGCATGTGCAGATGAACAACAGGACTAAACAAGCATATGCATTGTATATTATCCATCAGAAGCACTAAATAACCGTAAAATTGTATGCATCTGATTTTTTTAACTGGAGAAATGTTTAACAGTAAACAAGGCGTAAGGGCGAGGCACCATGGCCAATCTGTATATCGCGGACCCCCGGAAGCCAGGGGAGCAATCTTGAACCTGCCAACCCGGCACCCTGATACAAATTATTTTTGGCACGAAATGAGAGTGGAGATATAACACAGAAATATTCAGAGATATTGCAAGAGAGACAACAATATAACAGAGATATAGTGGAAATATAACAAGAGTCACAGATATACAGTAATACATGATTTCTATTAATGAAATAAATGTACAGAGATTGTAAAAATACAGAGTGAAAGACTCGCTAGAATGGTGGCATCTTATCTCTAAGAAGAGATGTGATGGCTACTCGCATTCGCAAGAAGATGATTATTACAATGAGGCTCTAAGGGCCTTTTTAACATAAGTAAAATCCCAAACCCTAAAACCGGAAGATGAAAAGACAAACGGTCTGTGGGCCCCGATGGGGGTAGTTGATACGTCAACTTCCCAGGGGCGTAACTTTTGCATACGATCTTCGTTTGGGGCACTCGATAGCTCGTTGGAAAGATCTATCCGAGGACTACAACTTTTGGGTGAGGAACAGATCTATGAACCATGTTGCTCCCCGTTTTCTCAAAAAACATCATTTAGGGCCTCAAAACGGCTCCGGAAGTTCAAGACTCAAAAAACTGCTAAAAATAGTAAATTACCAAAACTGCCAGAAAACTGTTTTGAGCCAGTTGGAGAAGGTGGGTGGCCACCGATATCCACCTGGATCAATCCTCCCTCCTTAGGAAGCAATGGTCTCCATTGCGTTGAGTTCCCGGGGGAGAGGGGAAAGCAATTGTTGAATCTGAATCTTGGTGAGTTGGTTGCCTTGCTAGAGATGTCGAGCTGCTTGGTTTGTTGAAGGTTGTCATGAACCTGTGGTTGGAAGGGTTGGACCTTTTTAACCAGTCTGGCTACATGAGATGACTGTGTGTAGAAGGAATCTTTGCGCTTTGTTACAACCTTGTCGACCTGCTTATGTTGGATAGAAGGTGCTTGGGGCGAGGCTGTAGCAGTTGCAGTGTCCTTTTGTTCCCCTTTTGAATAGATTGTAAAGAAGATGAATTTTGTAGTATGAGATACTACCTTGCGGTACTGTTTAGGTGGGGCAGTAGTTGGAACTACCTATGGTATCCTGTAGAGATGACCCCCCAAAGTAACAATGACACTACGGGGTCGAGACTCATAAATAGCATGGCACTTCCACATATATGGTTGGCCCAAGAGAACATCACAGACATCCAGTGGGGAAACATCACATAATACCTCATCCCTAAAGGGTTGGATGTCGTATGAAAATAGACACTACTGGCTGACACGAAGATCTCGTCCTTGGTGAAGCCACCTGATGTTGTATGGTTGCAGGTGTGGTGTTGTCGATAATCCCAACTGTTTGACGACCTCTGCTGAGATGAGGTTCTTCTAGCTTCCGCTATCAACAATCAAATGCAGCGGGGTCCCCTTCACCCACATCTATGAATGAAAAAGGCGCTCCCCCTCTTCTGGATATGTTGGTTCTTCTGGTTGAATTGTTGCGGTCGTGACAATAGCAGTGGGGTATACGTTGATGATCTGTCTTTTACCAGTATTTTCATAATCAAATTCTGAATCAGGGTTCGGCTCCTTGTATTTGATCTCAGCCACCAATGACTATTTTGAGCGACATTCATCGGTGTTGTGCCAGGGGCATTTGTGGAAATCACATCATTTTCCGGTGTCCTTCTTTGTCTTCCCGTGACCCTTCTTTTCCTGTGGCTTGGACTAGTTTTCGGGAGACTGTTTGTTAGGGCCGTCTTTGTCATACTTTGGTTATTGCGGATTTGTAGAACCAAACTCTCGTTTGTTCTGGTGTTTAAATTTCTGCTTGATTTTAACAGCATATCGATAAGCAGCACCGAGTGATGAGATGTCCAGAAAATCCATTTCAGTTTGGATGTATCTATGTAGAGACCCACGATATTTTAGAACCAAATGTCATTCGGAGTCTTGAATACCCAACTTGGTGCGTAAGGTATGGAAGGTATTGGTGAACTCTGGAACTGCTTAGCCCTTCTCTTGCCGCAGTGTGGTCCATCTCATGTACTAGTCCTCATAGTTGCCAACGGAGTAATATTGTTCCTTTACCGCATCCACACAAAAATCTCAAGTGGGCTCAGCCCCATATATTCCAGACTCCTCTGTGAAACTTTGCTCCCAGTAAGTTTCCCACCAATGTTTGACATGAGGGAGAGCTTTAAGGAGTGCAAAGGTGATCTTTTCTTTGTCGAAAAAATTGTGAACAGATAAATAACCTTCTAGCAGAGTTAACCATTTTTCTAGGGCTTCTACATCTATCTATCCTTCAAATACAGGAATATCAAAATTAACTTGTACCTTGAAAGGCGATGTGCTTCCAAAGTGGCCGCTTGATGAAGATGTGCATGTTTCTATCGACAAGCATTGAAGGATGTGGGAAAAATTCTCCATCATTTTGTCCCTCTATCGCGTGAGAGCTTGCTCAAGCAACATACTGATAGGATCGTATGCTCCGTCGGTTTTCTTTTCTTCCGCCATTGAGGGTTTCTTGGGTGTGCGGGAACGATTGTCTTCAAGAGAGACAAGCTCGAGACCCAACTTTCTATACTCAGACCTCGTCGAGGACATGCACTGAAAAAAAAACGATCAAGAACAACCAGCTCTGATACCACTGATATGGATTATTTTCGGCACGAAATGAGAGTGGAGATATAACACAGAAATATTCAGAGATATTGCAAGAGAGACAACAATATAACAAAGATATAGTGGAGATATAACAAGAGTCAAAGATATACAGTAATACACGATTTCTATTAATGAAATAAATGTACAGAGACTGTAAAAATACAGAGTGAAAGACTCGCTAGAATGGTGGCAGCTTATCTCTGAGAAGAGATGTGATGGCTACTCGCATTCGCAAGAAGATGATTATTACAATGAGGCTCTAAGGGCCTTTTTAACATAAGTAAAATCCAAAACCCTAACCCCGGAAGATGAAAAGACAAAAGGTTTGTGGGCCCCGATGGGGGTAGTTGATACGTCAACTTCCCAGGGGCGTAACTTTTGCATACGATCTCTGTTTGGGGCACTCAATAACTCGTTGGAAAGATCTTTTCAAGGACTACAACTTTTGGGTGAGAAAAATTGATCTATGTTCCATGTTTCTTCCTGTTTTCTCAATGTTATCCCCGATATCTAGGGATAACTAGGAGATCATGTCTCGAGGCCCACATGGTCCTAGACATGGAGTACGAGAGCAGATTGACTTGAGCATGGCCCTTGAGGGCCCATCTTTTCTTCTTCTCAGCCAGACTTGTCC
>ML789920.1:62114-73579 GCA_009831015.1 Picea engelmannii | reverse complement strand
AGATAACAAAATTTTGACGACTAGCTTAGTAAATGTTGGTTGCATGCCAAAAGTCTTCGACTTTAGGGATCTAGTTTCATGGTGTGCCTGGAAGTTTGATTCAAAAAGTAGAAAAATCCAAGTAGTATTTGAAGGGAAGAACCTTGTTCCATTAACTCCAATTTTTTTTTAAAGGATTCCCAGGCTTCCTGCTTCCAAAAAAATTCTCAACCTTCCATATGTTGACTCTTTTATGTTCGACAACACAGATATTCCAATAGAGGAAGAACACCTTTAGTAATCACTCACACGACCAGGTAAAATATGAACACACTGATGGTTTCACATGGTAAAATACCTACGGGGAAACATCCACGACCCCAGCCAACGTGGCCACTTGGAGAAATTTATTAATGCAAAATAAAAATTTATAGAGAGATTTACAAGAGAGTTTCTCACAACCAATCATCAGAAAATGACCATCCATGCTCTTTAAATAGAGATCATGGATCAATCGAGTATTAAGACATGGATCAATGTAGTCGTTAAGATCAAGGAGAATATGATCCGTCTGTGTTGGCGTTATGCATGGTTGTTTTTAAATTATTGAGCTTGATTTCTTATGCGGATTAATTCTCTTATTTTATTCAACACTTTGATTCCAGCTTAATACACTTCAACAATACCAAATCATAATCGAATAGCAATAACTATGTAGATGAGTAAGAATGCACATCAACAACACATATACCCTGGGGAAACCCTGTACAGGGAGGAAAACCCCAATAAACGATATTCCTTTATTGCATTAATAATGTAATATCACTTACAAATATCCACCATGAATGTTCTACTCTTAAAGAGCTTGCCAAGATGACTCTGACCTGAGAAAGACCTAAAATACCTTGCTGAAATACACCTCTGATATGTTGCCTCTATTATTTATATACAACATTGATATGCTTCTTTGGTATGCTGACTCTTTATCATTGATATGTGCCTCTATTTCTTCACCCTTAACCTGCATATCAAAACTGTGTTGAAGAGAGGGTTCGACCTCTTCTTATATAGGTTGAAGAGGGGAAGAGGAGAGGCTCTAAATAGTAACATGTTTGCATGCTTTAATCATAACTCAACTTCATACTTTAGTTCGAAAATAGAACTAGACTTGAGACTTCAGTTACAACTCAACATTACACTTTAGTTCTAACATACAACTAGACTTAAGACTTCAGTTGCAACTCAACATTACACTTTAGTTCGAAAATAGAACTAGACTTGAGACTTCAGTTACAACTCAACATTACACTTTAGTTCTAACATAGAACTAGACTTAAGACTTCAGTTGCAACTCAAAATTACACTTTAGTTCTAAAATAGAACTAGACTTAAGACTTCAGTTACAACTCAACATTACACTTTAGTTCTAAAATAGAACTAGACTTGAGACTTCAGTTACAACTCGACTCTTTACAAGGAAATTCAAAATTCTCTCTATGGTGGATAATGTTACACGTGCCAATGCACTAGATCAATACATTTATATCATTTTCAATATTAGGAATATCAGTTTTTTCTAGTTCATAGGAATTTTATATTCACCTAACTTTTGCTAGATGTCTTGAATTTTGCTCATGGCTCACAAGGCTTGACTAGGCTCACAGAGGCCATACGTCCCCCCTAACTTTTGCACTAGTATTTCTATGCTTACAAAGGTTGTACGTTCCCCCTTACTTTTGCACTAGACTATCTATGCTCACAAAGGTTTTACGTTCCCCCTGACTTTTGCATTAGACTCACATAGCATCTCATTCATCTTGACATTTGGTTTGACTCACAGAGGTTGTACATTCCCCATGGAGTTTTCAATACCTCACAAGAGTGGTTGATTCTCCAAATCTCCCTGGCTAGCCTCAGGGTGGCCCATATGGCCTCTCATTGGAGAATGACTGTCGATTTTGCCAAAATTTACAAGAGAGTTTCTCAAAATCAATCATCAGAAAATGACCATCCATTCTCTTTAAATAGAGATCATGGACGATTCAGGTATTAATACATGGATCAATGTAGTCGTTAAGATTGAGGAGAATATGATCTGTCGCTGTTGGCGTTGTGCGTGGTTGGAAGAATCTAGGTTCGAGTTATATTTGACTAAAAAAACCCACCAGACAATGGCCCTTTCGGCATCACCTGCATGCGCAGATGAAGTCTCACCCAAGGTATCTATTGGGACTGCAAGAACCATGTTTCTGCAATAGTGAAGGAATGGAAGGTGACAATTCTATTCATTCTTACTTATTGGTTTTGTGTGCATTAATATGTCTTTATCCTTCAAGAGCTACTTAGAGAGTTCATTTTCATATTACCATTATATTCCCGATTACAACATAACCCATTACTTCACTAGTCATAGAAATTGTGAAATGATTATACATAAGACAATTCTAACCTAATAAAAATCCAAACAGAGTCCATGAAAAATAACGCAAAAGACAGTTAAAACAAGATTTAATGTGGTTCACCCAACTCTGGGCTACGTCCATAATGACTGGTTTCTTTATTATGCATTTGGTAATTGCTTCATGCTTGCACACTGCACTTACAAAGATATATCATGGTTATATTCTTCTCTCCTAGCCTAGTCGTTCTATAGTGAAAGCCTCTCTCTCTCTCCCTTTGCATCATCTCTTACATTCAGACCTCGATTCTCTCCTTTCTCAGCCTATACTATCACCCTTCTTACTGGAAATCGTTCTCGGCAGCTTGGAACAAACTCCACAGTATTGCATGAGAATAACCACTTGAAGGAACCCTTATTCTCCCAACCCTTTAAATATTTATACATACATTCTAGGGCTTAAAAACCTACTTCATTCCTCCCAAAACCCTACTACAATGAATGAATACTCCAGTTAACTGGTCGTTCAGGTTGTTTTCACTTTCTTTTCCATCTGCATGTTTCTTTTGCACTCTAACTACTTGTTCTTTTTGCTTTTGTGTGTCCTTCTATCTTTAGCATGTCGGGTTGTCATCTTTCCTTTTTGCCCACTTTCTTCTCTTTCTTTACTCTTATCTTTTCTTTATTCTTCTCTCTATGCGCTATACTTCTATATGTGCCTCAAATGTGCACTCCATAGTCTTCCTTCTTCCTCTGCGCGCCTCTTCTACACACTTCTTCTATACTTAGGATTTTTACCAAAATTGTATCCCAAAACTGCCTATCCAACAGACCCCAACACTCACATGTGGCTCGTCTCGAGCCACTTAAGCTTGTTTCCCAGTCCTCCAAAATTTGATGAACCTTCGGGAGGCTCCCTTGACTACCTCCACTTCCTTTTGTATTGTCTCCTCTGTTTTTGTGATCTCTTCAGCCCCCTGCATAGTCAAGGTTGTAAGTTTCTCTTCTTCTTCATGGGCTGCTTACTTCACCTTGCCCTGTGCAGTGACCAGTTCACCAATCACCCTCACTGCTTCTTCCCTCATTGGTCCTAAATGTTTCTGAAGGATCTTTTGTTGATACCTCATATGTTCCACTTCCACGTATGATTGCCTAGGTGCCAAAATTGTTGTCATATGTTCAACCGGTGGAAGTGTAATGATCCTCTCTAAATCTTGTTGGGCATTTTCTTGTGCTTCTCTTAGTTTGGCCTCTACAACCATCATCTCTGGATATTCCACTAAGTTTGTCTAGATTTGTGTGCTCTCCTCGTAGAGTTTTGTGCACTCTTCTTCTATCTTCTTGATGTCGTATATTGTTGTCATCATCATTTTCTCTCTCTTCCTTCTCTTACTTCTAGTGGCATGCATGGTGCTCTACACAATTGCAAGTTTTATATCTACGATAGGAATCTTTTGATGACTTTGTCGATCTTCAATACGTGTTCTTCCTATTGGAATTATTGATTGTGTGTTGTCATTGGTGGAAAAATGAGTCAAACATGTACAATAATCAGAGAAAAAAGAAGATCACCTTGGAGCAAAGGAAGATCACTTTGCAACATAATCAATTCATGATCAATGTTGATCACGATAGGATAAACAATGATCATATGTTTCCAAAGATCAAGAGAGATAGTGGGGAAAGGATACACACACATAATCAGACCATGGAAAGGATGAATGAAATCTCAGAAGAGAGAGTTCATTATAGAAGTGCTATCAGGATTGAAATCCCCACAGTAAAACTCCAAAAGAATCTTGTCCGTTGATGTAGTTCTCGGGACAATCTTGGACCATCAGATCACGCAGAAGATAGAGCGTGTTAGATCATATTGAGAAACTTTGGTATGATCCAAGACCATCAGATCACACATAACACAAAATAACCCTTCATAAAGGATCATGGAATCCTATTTGAACATTCAAAATTCGGGAGTGATCACAATCGTTAGATCACTTCGAGATCTATCTTGATTTTCATATAGAACCAATTGGAAGGATATGATAAGAGGACCCCATAAGACACGAAGTCTTGAAACCTCCAAAGTCATGAAGTAAATGACAACCATCAGATATCGTGGATAAAATTCGAGTTAGTTCTCATCCATTAGATCAAGCAAGAGATAGAAATCTTCGATACTCTGGAGCTTCACCACTTAAGCGAATATTTTGAGACAAGGATGAATCCATGTAGCCCTGAAGTCCTGAAGTGAATGAGGGCCATCAGATATGGGAAATGCATGGTGACCGTTGGATGAGGATAGGTGGGTCCAATAGTGTTCAACTTCGACATTGACCACTTGGGATAAAAGGAGTCTAAAACATGTAAGTTTACCCGAAGGCCGAAGCCCCGAAGTCGTAAACTCTCATCGACCGTAGGATCAAAAGAAGAGTTGGGAAATCCAATCGACCGTTGGATGAAGTAGTGGAAGGGAAGGAGTATTCAGCTCGACATCGACCACTATGGGATTACGAGGAGTCCCAAACAACTAAAAATCTCAAAGCCATGAAGTACCGAAGCCACGAAGTGCAAATCCATGATCCAGGAGGGAGACATGTGGTAGAAGACAAAGATGACACGTGGCCAAATAAGTTGGTGACAAGTGTCAAGGTCTAGTTGCTACATTAGGTATATGAAAGTCACAAATCAAGGTGACACGTGACATCCACTCAAACAGTGCCACGTCAATAGTGACATCAACATGCCACATCACTTTAGAATTACAACCTCCGGGGATATCCTGCTTCTCCTACCAGTAAACATGTCCGAAGCATCGAAGGCCAAAGTCACAAATTAATGTTAGTCGTTGATCTAAGATCCACCAGAATATCTCTTAATCGTTTGATCGAGTATAGTGGAAGGATAGGGCAAGAACGATGGTAAGCGGTCATTAGTACTTTATGAATACTTTGATCAGTAAAACTCCGGGGGAGTTTCAAAAACATAAGAGTTGGAATATCACGGAGTCCCAAAATAAGATCTGATCGTCCATCGAGGAGGAAGATCCACAGTCAAGATCCAAAAGCACAAAGTAACGTGCATGGATATTAACCTGGTGGAGGAAGTGCACTTTTGATATGGACAATTGTATGGTGTAGCTACGTGGAAAACATCTAAACTATACATAATTCGGTGAAATTTAGTCTGGGAGAGTTGGAAGATTGCAAAGGTGGAAATTCAAAAGGTCAGAGTACCGAAGGACTTGGTTCAAGAACCAATCATGTGATAAGGTAAATAATATAATAAGGAGTGCAAAAGGGTCTAGAAATAAATAATCCCTCGAAAATTGAATATGATCCCATGTAGGAGAATAAGGGAGAAAATAGAAAGCACTAACAAAACAACGCTTGGAATGAATAAGCCTATGGTTTTGAGCCTGCGGTCTCTTAAAGGAAAGATAAAGCGCATGGGGTTTAACTTTGTTTCATGTAGGAAACTCAAGAAGAACACCATAACAATACAAAGAGATGGTAAAATCTCAAATATGATCTGTTGGGGAACTGAAGACACAACATAAGCATATGAATGAAATAAAGATGCATGGGATCGAGTTAAAAGAAATCGATCCATACCTATGATCGATTTATGAAAATCCCTCTTACTAAATTGGAAATCTTTCATGATAATGTGTGAATAATAATAGACAAAGATATTAATTTTAAAATAAAAGATAAACATTATTATTATTAATTTAAATGAAGAGGTGCAATGGTTCAAATAAAAGGACACAATGCTTCAAATCTCGCACCAGTTGGAAGACTATATAAGCAAGAAAGAATGGTGAAGAAAAAGGTTTCTCTGCAGTCCATATTAGAAGATCAAAAGCAGAAGGAAAGTTGAAGATACTTATGCAGTGACAGTGGAAGGGAGGAGCAAGGAAGGATTCATATCCTTTACTAAGTAAAGTGTGAAAACAAGGGATTTGGTGCTTCATAGGGTTGGTGCCCTAAAATAAGGGAGTTGGTGCTTCCTAGGGTTGGTGACCTGAAGGAGGGGATTTGTTTCTCCTAGAGTTGGTGTTGTGAAGAGGATTGGTGTCCTTCACAATCACAGATTATTCTTTATAAATTTTGTAATTCTTGTTAAGTGATTATATAATTGATTTTTAAATACAAGTCCATTGTTGATATATTGTGATGATAAATAGAATAACAAAGTAATTACTAATTGTTTAAAAAGGTAATACTGATTCACCCCCCCTCTCATTATTTACAAAAATTGGTATCAGAGCCAGTTCCTTCAACACAATCTAATAACTAGAAGGTAGATCCTGAAAGAAATGGATCAACAAGAGGGAATGCCTTCCAACAAAGATCCATTGCTTAAAGGATATGATTATTCTCTTTGGAAAATAAGAATGAAAAGCTACATGATGGCTCTTGTTTTTTATGTTTGGCAATCTATAGAAAATTGTTACACTACACCAACTACTCCACTCTTAGATATTGCAGGAAAGAAGATTTGCAATGACCACTTAAGAGCAGTCAATGCCATTCTAGGAGGATTAACAAATCCTATATTTGTGAAAGTAATGCATTGTAAGTCATCCAAGGAGATTTGGGACAAACTAGAAGTTATATATGAAGGAGATATAAAAGTCAAGGAAGTCAAACTACAAACCTACAGAACACAGTTTGAAAATTTGAAGATGAAAGAAGAAGAGAACATTGTTGAATACCTTCATAGAGTAGATGAGATATTTAACTCAATCATAGCAGTGGGAGAAGAACTCTCATACAAACCTATTTTACAAAATATCTTAGGATCATTACCTATGAGGTATGATGTCAAGATCTCTACAATTGAAGACAAACCAGACCTTGAAAAACTCATAGTAGATGAGCTCCATGAAATTCTTACAACGTATGAGATGAGGACAGGACAGGAAAAACCATCAAACGGAAATAAAAATAAAAATTAAGGCTTCTAAAGAAAAGAATAATAAGGAGAATATGTCTAATGAAGATCAGTCAGACATATCAGATGTAGAAGAAGCCAACTTTATAAAGAAACTCCAGAAAGGATTTGGAAAATATAAAGGAAAGTTACCCTTCAAATGTTTCAACTGTGGCAGAATCGAACACTTTTCTAACAAATTTCCCTATCCCAAGAAGGAAGATAGTGATGATGAAGAAGCCCACAACCAGAAATACCATAAAAGGGATAAATACCACAACAACAACAACAACAACAACAAGAATTTATTTTCCCAAGAGAACAAAAATTCACCTGAAGAAAGTGAAGATGAAGATTCATAGCTTCTATTTATGGGAATGAACACTCAAAATAATGGTGTAGATGATGAAGAAAACTCTAAACTTGAAGGAGAAGTAGATCTAGAAGAAAAACTAATTAGTGCTATGGAGGAACTAAGAAAGTATAAAAATAAGAACAAGTTACGTAGGGCACAACTTCAAGAGTTTGAAGAAACACATCAATCAAGAGAAATAGATGCATCAAGAACCATCAAATAATTAGAGAAAAACATCAGTGATTTGAAGGCCCAACTCTTAGAAGCTAAACGAATTGAAGAAGTCATTTTAAAACAAATCAATGATAGAGAACAAGTATGTGAGAAGCTAGAAGCTGAGATTGAGTTGCTAAAAGGTGAATTTGAAAAAGAAAATAAAAGATCAAAATTTGAAAATAGTTCAAAAATCTTGGATGAAATTCTCAGTAGTCAGAGGTCACCAAACAATAAGACTGGTTTGGGATACACCCAAGACTCAACCTTTACATCACAAGGATCATTCAAAAGCCCAATCAGTTATGCAAATGCTCTAAAAGGCTCCTTAAGAAGAGAAGATAATAAGACAAATATGATACCATTGAAAACTGTTCCACATAAACATAAATCAATACTCCCTAATAAAGTAAAAGATGACAAGAAGAATACAATCACCAGAAAGAATCCCCCTAATAAATATCTATTTATTGGATACTATTACTCTTGCAATAATTTTGGACATAAGGTACTACACTACAAAGTTTATGGACAATACAATCATAGAAATGTCAAAATATATAAGAACAGGGTGGAATCACGAAGGTGGGTTACACTTTCGTGACAATCAGGTCTTCAAAATTTCGAAAAACCTTTTTTCGGCCGAACTAAAAATATTTTTCGGCCGAACTATTTTTCGGCCGAAAAAATAAACGTCAAATCGAACGGTGCAGTAACTGCCCCCTCGATTTGCGTGTAGAAATTTGGTCGGCTAGATATTTTCTTTCCGGCAATACGTTTTCGACCGAAAGATAGTTCGGCCGAAATATTGTTCAGCCGAAAACTAGTTCGGCTGAACTATCTTTCGGCCGAACTATTGTTCGGCCGAAAGATGGTTTATATATTAGCCACACATCAATTTTGCAATGTTTACAAAATTTTGTTAGCCTCTGTGAGCGTAAATTTGTGGTATTCGTTCTGTGGTCGCGAGCTCTGTGGTATTCGGTCTGTGGTATTCGCTCTATGGTATTCGGTCTATGGTATTCACTCTGTGGTCGCGAGCTCTGTGGTATTCGCTCTGTGGTATTCGCTCTATGGTTGCGAGCTCTGTGGTATTCGCTCTGTGGTCGCGAGCTCTGTGGTATTCGCTTTCGCTCTATGGTATTCACTCTGTGGTAATCGTTGGATGGAGGACGTCGGGAGGTCGCGGGGTCGCAGGGGTCGTGGAGAGGTCATGGACAGGTTGTGAAGGTCGCAGGGGTCATGGATAGGTCGAGAGCGCTGGGGATAGGTAAGTACAACAAACCCCAGTGCGTGTTTGTGTATGGATTTTGTAATCGAAACCCAAGTTTTTGTGTTTGGCTTTTGTAATCAAAACCCGAGTTTCAGCTTTTCAAGTGCGTGTTTTTGTGTCTGGCTTTTGTAATCGAAACCCAAGTGTTGAATTGTGCCTCCATTTTTCACAATTATTAATTTAGAAACTCGAAACTTGGATATTCACACTTACACTGCACAATGTAAGGAATGTACAGATGGTTTTTGGAATACAACAAACTTATTATAGGAATGTACAGATTATAATGTAAGGAATGTGGAATAGTATTGAGTACATTCCTTTTGTAATCGAAACCCGAGTGTCGAATTGTGCCTCCGTTTTTCACAATTATTAATTTAGAAACTCGAAAGTTGGATAATCACACTTACACTGCACAATGTAAGGAATGTACAGATGGTTTTTGGAATACAACAAACTTATTATAGGAATGTACATATTATAATGTAAGGAATGTGGAATAGTATTGAGTACATTCCTTTTGTAATCGAAACCCGAGTGCCGAATTGTGCCTCCGTTTTTCACAATTATTAATTTAGAAACTCGAAACTTGGATATTACACATGAACATGTTGAACATTTTGTTGGTTATTTTCTAAGACATGAAATTAAATGAAACTACACACTTGTACTCACTAGAATAATTGAATATATAATTTAAAACTTAAGAAATAATAGTTTACTGCTTATGTGAAAATATATTAATTTGATTAAAAAAAATAAAAATAACAGTTTATATCTATAATTTTATTTTAAAAAACTTTATTTCTGAGCCTGCTGTGCAGATCACACACATTATTTTACCTAAGTTGTTCCATCCTCCTTGCCTGCAGTGAAGATCATCCACACTAATTTGCAGGGTTGTTTAATCCTCTTCGCCTGCTGTGCAGATCATCCACTGAGATCATGGGAAAGCCATGTCTTGCAGAGAGATTGTCCATAGAGATTTCAAATCATATCATATCTTTTTTATGAGAGTGAATCTGAATCATATCTTACCTTCTCTAATCGAAGTGACACTCTGACGTCTCATTGTTTTAACTCACAATCTTCCGATCCGATTTCAATCAACATAACAAACTTTTATGCTTACATCTTATATCCCGTCTTTTTTCCCATTTTAAAAACAATAGATGGCTAGGTTCTCAACACCTGAAAGACAGACGGGTCAATCTCTTTGGACCAACTAAATGAACTGCATAGTGCACAGACTTCACAACAGTTTGCAGCAATCTCATAAATGTTTAACACATTTAAAAAAAATTGTTGCTGAATAAATACACACAATTTAACACACAATTTGCTGCTGAATAAATACATTTAAAAAAATGTTTTATGGATGCAGAATTACATATTTCTATGTTTAACACATAAACTCAGAAATGTGATAAAACTTTGTGATTATAAAATACAGTAACAAAGAAGATAAGCTTCGATTCAAATAATGAAAACTATCATTTTACATTTCTTCTAATGACTTATGGAATCTACACCTATGCTCATAATGAAAATACTGGTCGCTGATTATTGACCTACTAATTAGGGAATAGAGCGTGAATCTAACAGTGCAGTACAGTGCTGAATACAAAATACAATTAAGCCAAAATTCGGTGCAAAATAGAAGATATTAAATTGAAGAATATGTTGGCAAAACCTTACAGTTCCAACATGATGAATAACCTGTTCAATAAGTATGGAGATGATTACAAAACCCAAACAAACAACTACGACTGCCCAAGTTGGAGTTTTCTCTAAAGAACGCTCACCACCACCACCACTGCCCACTGCCATATCCTTCTCACACAATTTATAATCACTTCCTTACTATAAATTTATAACAATTCCAATGGATGATCAACTAGAATACCGTCTTCTTAAATACTGAAATTTCACACAGCGGATGGGATGGTTTAAATAGAACTCCGAATGGTTCCAAATGTTCTCCATTCCGCGTTTGAATAGTAAACGTGTGTTTGAACACTAAAAATTTAGAATGGTCAATTCTACTCAATACACCATGTCAATTCAACTCAATACATTCGTACAGCCGTTGTTACAATGAGTCTTTTTAATGAATTCATTTAATGCCAAACTCCACATCATATTGAAATTTTGTTCAACTACGCGTCCCATAGTGACGACATGTTTTGTTTAGAATTTCAATTTCCAAGTGATATATTTTAGAGTATGATATTATCCAGGGATATTGGGAGTCAGGGTAGTAATTTGTTTGTAATATGTTTCGACCCCAGTCCATTGTAATATGTTTC
>ML789920.1:31122-44777 GCA_009831015.1 Picea engelmannii | reverse complement strand
TGCAGTATATTTTGTTTCTTCAAAACATAAGTTTAATAATATATACATTGTTGTAGAAATAAGTAACTCATTATCATTCATTTCATGTTTAAGAAACATAATGTTAAACAATTGTCAAATTGACATATCAAATCGTGATAAAACAAAATTGAAAAATAGTCATTGGAAAGCTAACACAATTCTTCACAAGTTTTGTTTTTATTGTAAAGTGAAATTCTAAATAAAAAAAATACTTTTATATGGCGGAAGTTGAATAACTTGTGAAAATACAATTTTTTTTTCTCATAAAACAAGCAAAAGTGTAACCCATCTTCATGATTTCACCCAACAATAAATACAATGCAGAGAAGAGAAACTATAACTCATTTTCTCCTTTGCAAAAATTCAATATTGAATGCAAAAAATGAAACAATTATAGTCATAAGGCCAGTGAATGTAGATTTCCAAAATATTCCATGAAGGCAAGTATCTCCAGCATTAAGGATAATTATAAGAAGATATGGAGAAGAAAAACTGAAGTACACAGGAAGAAAATGATGAAAATATTGCACTTGAATTTGATAAAATTGACAATAGGAGTATGATGGGTGAAGTGTCTCATAAAGTATATTAAAATTAAAGTTATTCATATAAAGTGGACCAAGCTCAAGAAAACAAAACTCCTAAAGAAAAATGTGACACGACTGCAAAACTTGATAATGTCCTATAAATAAATTATCCATTACCCAACAAATGAAATGAAAAAAGAAAATTCTCAAGAAAAGGATAAAGAATCTTCTGTTACACAAAACAATGATGATGATGATGATGAAATTTCAATAAGAGATCAACTAGAAGAATTAAGTGACGATGTTCCTGGAAATTTTCAAACACTATTTTGATGATCTACTAAAACTCCTCCTTGACAAAAATATAAACAAAAGAAAGGAAGGAGGAATTAGGGAAGACTTAAGATTGTTCTTGTTGATACCCCTATGAGTATTTAAGCACATAAGAATGAAGAGGCTCTTGGGTTACAAATGAATGAATATATACTAGCATAACTGAAAACAACATGTTTTGATGGTATAAGTATATGCAGTATCTAACATGGTTTGTTGTAGGTCTTCATCTACCAAGGAACAATGATGGTTATGTATTCTCTCAATGAAGTTATGTGAATGGTTTATGAGGCAGATCTGTTATGGTACATGGATGGTACATATGTGAGATCCATTGATATATCTTATGATAGAGGCATATCATGTGTGATATGACACTTTTTTAAGGCACATTGTTGGTACATGGATAGAGACACTTGTTGATGATCCTGATATATACTTGGTTCACTTTTGGCACATATTCTTGACATATATTTTTCTTCATGGTTGATGCATGAGATGGTATGTATGATTTCCATACACTTGATGTATGGTGTGGCATGAGTTTATATGGTCGATGCATGGACATGTCCAAGGATCATTATAGGAAGAGAAGATCATTCTTGAGCTATGTTCCAATAGAGAAGTAGTATATTGAAGAATAAGAATATTGTAGTGGTAACATATTATTCATCTTGTAGAGAAGATAGAGGGAAACATACCCACAAGGGGAGTTATTCTTCTTCCCATGATTGGTTGCAACAGCATGATTCCAGGCGAAGAGATTATTGGCATCCATGCCACCAGCATTGCCTCAGAGTGATATCCCTTTTCCAAAGAAGGAGAGATTCATATATATGGGGAGCATCACCTCAGGGGGAGTGTCACCCTAAAGGGAGCAAGGAAACATCCCTTTTTTCGTTGATGTCAAAGGGGGAGAAAAAGCAGTAAAACAAATTCAATTCCTAAATTTAAAGATGAGATCAATGATAGGTGGAGCAAAGGTACAAACTCATTTGTTTTACATATATGTTGCCATCAATGCCAAAGGGGGATATTGTTGGCATTATTGATTGTGTTGTCATTGATGGCAACATGAGTCAAACATGTACAATAATCATAGAAAAATGAAGATCACCTTGTGGTAGAGGAAGGTCACCTTGCAGTAAAAGAAATTTGTGATCAATGTTGATCACGATAGGATCAACAATGATCCTATGTTCCTAAATATCAAGAGAGATAGCGGGGAAATGATACACACACATAATCAGAGCATGGAAATGATGAAGTAAATCTCAGAAGGGAGAGTGCATTACATAAATTATATTGGGATTGAAATCCCCACAATAAAACTCCAAAAGAATCGTGTATGTTGATTTAGTTCTTGGGACAATCCCAGACCATCACATCACGTAGAATCCAGAGCCTGTTAGATCATATTGAGAAACTTCAGGAAAATACAAGAACATCAGATCACATAGAAGCCAAAAATTGCACATAAGAACCCTTCATAAAGGATACTGGAATCCTATTCGACCATTCAAAATTAGGGAGTAATCACATCAGTTAGATCAGTTCGATATGTATCCTTGTTGTCAGATAGAACCAAGTGGAAGGACAGGATAAGAAGACCCCATAAGACATGAAGTATTGAAACCTCTGAGGTCGTGAAGTAAACGATGATTGTCAGATCTCGTGGAGAAATTTCAGGTCATTTCCCATCCGTTGGATCAAGCAGGAGATATAAAGCTTCGGTACTTCGGAGCTTTTCCACCTCGACAAATATTTGAGACAAGGATGAATCAACGTAGCCCAGTCTCGAAGTGAATGAGGGCCATCATATATGGGCAATGCATGGTGACCGTTGTATGAGGATAGGAGGGTCCTGTTAGAATATGATGGATGTGCTCAGTTTACCATAGGCAATATCACTATGGTCACCCAACCATAGGCCAAGCCACCCTCCGAGCACCTTAACCTTGACAGAGAATCGCTATGGAAGCAAACTCTAGTCCAGATAGCCAAACAAAGGGTAGTGCACCTTTCTCCAAGGATAGGGCACCAAACAAGAGCTAATCGGATAGTCCAAACCATAACCAAGAGATAGTCCAAGCCAAAACATAATCTGCTAGCTGCAGCAGTTGAAACGACATATTCTCCTCCAAACTTGCACACAAACTGAATAACTGCAGTGCACACAAGTGAGCTCTGTGGTTCTGAGAATGCCTGCCAGAATAAAGACTGGCCTCTTGTATTTATACTAATTCTGGCTAACTGCCTGGGCCGACTTCTCATTCTGGGTGCCTATTTACTTAGTATATAATATTTCTTCTGGCCGACTTCTTCTCTTGGAGGATAATAACCTAATACAAATTATCCTATTGAGCAAACTTGTATTCTAGGGTTATTAGCCAACTCGTTAGGGTTTCTTCTTGCTTCCCGAAATATTCTATTCTCATTATCTTTACACGTGGAGGTAAATACCTCCTGCAACTACCATAATATCAACACTCCCTCCTAGCTAGGGAGGTATTACAAGTAATGGTCTTGAGTACAAACATACCATTCACTCGGTAGCATCAACATAGTTGTATAGACTATCTCACGACTAGATCATGAGTACCATCATCACCATCAGTGTCATCATCTGCATCACCTCTCGAAACCATACTCCATTTGAGTAATTATACATGATGTTGGATAAGTCACTCACTCCATGAAGTGACACAAGAGCCATTCTTCTAATCCGAACATATGTCCTAGAAGAATAAATGTCCAGAACCATTTTCCATCTGGGAAATCTTTGTCCATTGATCATCCATCTAGCTGATAATCATTTCCAACAATGTTGATGGTCTTCAAGGAAATCGAAACAATATCATTCAATAGAACACAACTCTGTCTATCCATAGTAGTACACAACTACAATCCAGTGGTACACTACCACACCAAGTAGCACACAGGTACTTTATCAATGATGTGTAGTCATAAACAGTGGAAAATATCCACCACAGTAGTATACATCTATTGTATAGAGACATACAATGTTCATAACAAACATCTGATATCAACCTGCACAGAAGCAATGTTATGATATAAACTAGATCATCTGGGCCATTCTTCCACTCACATCTGTGAGATCTAGAAGAGCATCTACTCTCAAAAGGTCAAACATCAATGATGAGCTATCTGGACTTTTCTTCTCAAGCAAGGAAGAATAACTATCTTGATTTATGATGCTAGACCATTCCCCACCCTAGGCCATTCCTCTGATACTAAGCAAAGTGTAACCTGGAGAGAATGAGTCTGCCCAAAGGAATGCCTGTCTTGATTGTTGAACCTGGACCATTCACCTATCTAGGCCATTCCTCTGGCACTAAACAAAGTGCAACCTGGAAAAAATGAATCTTCCCTAGGGAATGATTGTCTAGACCATTTCCTAAGGAAATGATTGTCCTGCACCAACCTCCAAAACAAACCATTCTTCAAAACTGTTCCCAATTGTGAGCTTCGAAAGAATGACTGTCCAGTGAGGCAGACCAGTCTTCTGGATTAACCATCAAGAAGAGAGATTGTCCTAGACCATTCCCCATGTTAACCACAATGGGAAATCATTGTCTATGGTACATAACCAATCCATCAAACCATTTTCATTACAAAATGACCATTCGATCTGGACCATTTTCCGAACTGGAAAATGCATGTCCGTCAGAAATCTCAACCCACTTTCCGAACTGGAAAGGAACTGCTCATCCTGGACCATTTTTTGAACTAAAAAATGATTGTCCATAAATCAATAACACATCAATGCTCCCTCCCAACCTGAGAGTCATCTCTTCCTTTTTCAATAGGGAAGTCATCTCCACGAGCTCCAATTTGAGTATGCAAACTCTTTCATCTTGGATAGAGGCTTTACCAAAATGTTTTCTTATCTGCTCATCTGTGGAGATATACATATATTGGAGAACCACTTCTCTTTTCTGGACTTCATCATGGAGAATGTAATGCTTGATCTCAAATTACTTTGGTCTTTCTGGAACACTGGTTTTCTCTGAAGGCTTCATATAACTCTAATCAATATAGTGTGTCATTATTGGATTCATCTTTTGTTCCCCATTAGCTCATAACATTTTGGCAAGGCTAAAACTGGAACATATCCATGTGGCACTTCTTTTGTCATCATGAGATCTTTGTCATGGATTGGGAATCCATCATCTTGATCTTCTGAGTAATCATTCTAATACAATATCTTTGTTATAGAAAGTCTTCACCACGCTTCTGTTGTGCATTGGAGGTTCTCCACCAAGTTGTCTTCTTCCATCTTCATACAAGGGTCTCTTTCTGGTATACCTCAAATCATTGAGGTTGCTCTACATACGCTCTTTGTTCAATTATTCTGGAGAACAGTATTTGCATTCATCTGATGTCAATTCCAACCTATGGATATTGTGGACAATATAATGTCTCATGTAGAGATATATTCGGTTTACTGGAACAAGTAATCATCATAGTCTTCTCCCTCCATTTGGGATAACCTCTAGTTCTGGATCTCGCAATGCTTACATTCATAAGTCTTTCATACACTTTTCTTCATCACAACTTTCAGTACCTCTACTTGATTGCTTTTAGTGAGTTCATATCAAGCTGGTAATCTTGTGATTCTCGATACAATGACTGGTTGTTCTGGATTTTCTTTCTTTCTTTGAATCTTCATGTTCTTCCTCATGTTTCTCTTTAGGTCTTGGGTCCATGGACTTTTCTATAGATTCCATGCTCTAAAGATTCCAACTTCTTCCTTTCATAGTAGGATCATGGATGTGGATGGATAACAAGGGATTCTTTAAGGCTTATTTTCAAAGAAGGCTTCTTCTAAGGTCAAACTGAACACGTACTTCTTTTCATGGCTTCTACCATGGATATATACTTTATCACCTTTAATGGATCATAGGATTAGCTCCCTCCTAATCCTTTCTTCATGTATGAATGCATGCTCTTCTTTTGGTAATATATAATCGGCTCCCTCCATCTAGGAGAGTCCACGCTTATGTCTGCATCCTTATTGCCTTCTGCAAAGTATTATAAATATTTTTCCAATTTTCTCTTGATTGCTGACTTCTTTCTGTCTTTATTTCTTCTAGGTTTCTTTCTGATTTCAGCTTATCTTGCAACTTGTCTTATAGTCATAGTGATAGCAGTCCTTATCTTGTTGTTCTTCCATAAGCATAGTTTCTCTTTGAACATATTATCTTCTAAAAAATAGATATGCAAAATATGTACCGAAAACCTAGTATGTACAAGAACTATGAAGAGTATCGTTACCTTGTCTTAGAAGAAGAAGTTTGTTTTGTCCTACTTGGTTTTCTTTGAGGGTTCCCTTTCTTAGACAACTGATGCTTCATGTGTTTCCTTCCTTTTCTTTAACTTGGGACAATGATTACTGTAGTGACCATACTTTTGACAATTGAAGCATTGTATCCTTGACATATCTTTCTCTTGATTTGTTTTCTTCCTGGAGCCAAACTTCTTTTTGTTCCTGAAATCCTTGAACTTTGCTGTGAAGGCCTGATCATCGTACTTCTTTTGGGGTTTCTCTTTTGCACTGATCCTTGATTCTTCTTGAGCACATCAAGTCCAAAGTTATTCAAATGTAGGATACTCCTTCCTTGTGTTCATGCTTGCGGCAAATGCATCCCACGTCTTGGGAAGACCACTGAGTACTATGTTTATAAATTCCTTCTTTGAAATGATCTCTTCAATAGCTTGTAGTTGATCTCTTAACTAAGAGATTCTCGCAAAGTATGATGTTATTTTGTCATCATCATTCATCTTCATGTCACGTAGCTCATTCTTCAGACTCATTACTTGTCCAATGTTTCTGACTGAGAAGAGGTTTGTTAGGGTATCGTACATCTTCTTTGATGAGTCAAGATGGGAGATATAGGGTATCAAGTGGTCTTTTATAGATTTTGTTATGATACTCATGGGATTGATATCACCATCTTTGAACTTCTCCATAACTGTAACGTTCTGCGGTTCCTTCTCTTTTCCTTCTTCAAACTCTGGTTCCATGATTTTTCCTTTCACGATATCCAACACTTTATTCTTGGCAAGGATGAGGTCAATCCTTGTCTTCCACGCTTTGAAGTTAGAATCTCCATCTAACTTGTTTTCTGACTTCATAGAGTAATTCATGGTTGTTTTGACTTGGTCAACCCTAGATTTGACCAAAAAATCAAACTTGACGTCTTGGCTTGCTGAGAGTACCAGGAGATGAACTAGGCTAGGGTGCACTGGTTTATCCAAAAATTAGGTCAATCCCTTCACTTAAGGTGCTTCAACGAGAGGGTTAGGGTTTCTGCAACTGCACTTGCTAGTAACCCTAACAACAGTGCTCTGGTGACTGCTCCTGCTAGAAACCTTAGCGACAGTTCTTCAATGAGCTTAATATCCTTATGGCTATGATCCCTTCTAGTGGTTGGACTGAATAAAGGAGGTGTGGGCCCATAACTTGTTAGAATATGATGGATGTGCTCGTTTTACCATAGACAATATCACTATTGTCACCCAACCATAGGTCGAAGCCACCCTCCGAGCACCTTAACCTTGATAGAGAATCACTCCGGAAGCAAACCCTAGGCTAGATATCCAAACAAAGGGTAGCACACCTTTCTCCAAGGATAGCGCACCAAACAAGAGTTGATCAGATAGTCCAAACTATAACCAAGAGATAGTTCAAGCCAAAACGTAATCTGCTAGCTGCAACAGCTGCAACGATAGATTATCCTCCAAAATTACGCACAAACTGGCTAACTGGAGTGCGCACAAGTGAGCTCTGCAGTTCTAAGAATGCCTGCCAAAATGAAGACTGACCTCCTGTTTATACTAAAGTCTAATTTTGGCTAACTGTTTGGGCCGAATTCTCATTCTGGGTGCCTATTTACTTAGTATATAATATTTCTTCTGGCGAACTTCTTCTCTTGGAGGCTAATAACCTAATACAAATTATTCTATTGAACCGACTTGTCTTCTAGGGTTATTAGCCAACTCATTAGGGTTTCTTCTTGCTTCCAGGAATATTCTACTCTCTTTAGGTTTACATGTGGAGGTAAATACCTCCCACAGCTACCATAATATCAATAGGTCCAATAGTGGTCAACTTAGGCGCTGACCACTTCAGCTAAAAGGAGTATGAAACATGTAAGTTTACCTGAAGGCAGAAGCCCCGACGTCACGAACTCTCATCGACCGTAGAATTAAAAGAAGAGCTAGAAAATCCCATTGATCATTGCATGAAGTAGTGGAAGGGAAGGAATAGTCATCCCAACGTTGACCACTCTGAGATTACGAGGAGTCCCAAACAATTAAAACTCATGAAGCCACGAAGTACCAAAACCATGAAGTGCAAATCCATGATCCAGGAGGGAGACATGTGGCAGAAGTCAAAGATGACACGTGGCCCAATCAGTTGGTGATAAGTGTCAAGGTCTAGTTGGCACATTAGGTATATGAAAGTCACGAATCAAGGTGACATGTGGTAGCCACCCAACCAGCTCCACGTCAACAGTGATGTCAGCATGACACGTCACTCCAAAATTACATCATCTGGGGATATCTCTCTTCTCCTACCAGAAAACATGTCTGAAGCGATGAAGGCCGAAGTTGCAAATTAATGGTAGTCGTTGATATAAGATCCTCCAGAATATATTTTGATCATCCGATCGAGTACAATGGAAGGATAGGGTAAGACCAATGGTAAGCGGTCATCAGTTCTTTATGACCACTTCGGCCGGTAAAACTCCGTCGGAGTTGAAAAAACCTAAGAGTGAGAATATCCCGGAGTCCCAGAGTGTCGGAGCCCCGAAATGAGATCTGACTGTCTATCGAGGAGGAAGATCCATGATCAAGATCCAAAAACAAAAAGTAACGTGCATGAATATTACCCTGGTGGAGGTAGAGTGATTTTGATCCAGACCGTTGGATGGTGTAGTTACGTGGCTAACATCTAAACTATACACACTTCAGAGAAATTTAGTCCAGGAGAGTTGGAATATTGCAAAGGAGGAAATACCGAAGGCCAAAGTACCGAAGGACTTGGTTCCAACACTGGTTGCGTGATAAGGTAAATAATATAATAAGGAGCGCAAAAGGGTCTAGAATTAAATAAGCCCTCAAAAATTTGAATACGGTCCCATATAGGAGAATAAGGGTGAAAAGAGAAAGATCTAACATAACAATGCTTGGACTGAATAAGCCTCTGGTTTTGAGTTTGYGGTCACTTMAAGGAAATATAACGTGTCTGGGGTTTAACTCTGTTTCCTATAGGAAACTCAAGAAGAACACCATAACAATACAAAGAGYTGGTAAAAGCTCAAATATGATATGTTGGAAAACTGGGGACGTAGCAGAAGCATAAGAATGAAATAAAGAGGCATGAGATCGAGTTAAAAGAAATCGATCCACACTTCTGATCAATTTATGAAAAYCCCTCTTACTAAATTTAAAATATTTCACGATAATGTGTKAGTAATAATAGACGAATATATTAATTATAAATTAAAAGACAAACATTATTATTGTTAATTTCAATGAAGAGGTGTAATGTTTCAAACAAAGGGACACAATGCTTCAAATCTCACACAAGTTGGAAGAGTATATAAGCAAGAAAGAACGGTGAATAAGAAGGTGTCTCTATAGTCTAGATCATAAGATCAAAAGAATAAGTAGAGTCCAAGAAGGAAAGTTGAATATACTTATGCAGTTAAGGTGGATGGGAGGAGCAAGGAAGGATTCATATCCTTTACTAAGTAAAGTGTGAAAACAAGGGAGTTGGTGCTTCTTAGGGTTGGTTCCCTAAAACAAGGGAGTTGGTGCTTCCTAGGGTTAGTGCCCTGAAGAAGGGGATTTGTGTATCCAAGAGTTGGTGCTCTAAAGAGGATTAGTGTCCTTCACAATCACAGATTATTCTTTATAAACTTTGTGATTCTTGTTAAGTACTTATATAATTGATTTTTAAATACAAGTCCATTGTTGATCTATTGTGATTATAAATAGAATAACAAAGTAATTACTGAACGTTTAAAAAGGTAATATTGATTCACCCCCACCTCCGCCCCCACCTCCCCCTCAGTGTTTCCAACACTTCCATAGTATCTTCTACTACTATTGAGACTTCTGGAATGGTCTTATATAATTTATGGATGACTGCTTGTGTTTTATGCGCTATACTTTTGGCTTCGTCCTTTTCCTTGAGGGATTTCTTTACCCTTTCCTCGACCTTGTTTTTGTCTTTCATTACTTCCTCCACTTGGCCTTCAACTTCCTTCTTCTGCTGGAGCGCAACGTCATATTGTTGCTACAACTGAGATCTCTCATCCATCATTTTTGTCAGCTCCTGGTTTGTTTCATCTCCTCGGTTCTTAACCTCTTTCAATAATCCTATTTCCAAGTCTTGTAATCTTTGTATCGTCATCCTCGATACCACTATTTTCAGGTGTCCTATCATGTTCACTTGTTTTTGTAATTCGTACGTTGGAAATTCAAGTGTGTTCGTCTCAATTTGGAGTGTTTTGTGCCTAGTTACTAGCTGGGTTAAGGCTGGATGTGAAACCTTTGCTTCCTTCCTCAGAATTATGGAAGGTCCTCCCTCGATCCTGCGCTCTTTTGTTAGACTGGCAACTGCTAAGAGTTGTTGGGGTGTTGCCAACTGATCCTGCACCCTCTGTTGTTTCTCTGCATGTTTCTTCGTTGCTTCCTCCACGATTTCCTCTGCATCATCCCGTACTTGGTAGCCGATGTGGTCCATATCATCATTGGTTAAAGTATAAACTATGGGTTCCTTGTGCGCTCTAGTCTTCTTGCCTGTCCCTTTTGTTAGTTCCTTCCCCTTATCCTTCCATTCTTCTCTTGCTGTGGGGACTGTCTGTTGAACTTCTGTTGTTGATGGGCCAGGGATATCTTCTGTGCCATTGTTCTGATCGTTCCCATGCTCCTCATTCGGTTCTTCATCATTCTTATCCTGCTCTTCTTCGTCTTTCGGGTGCCATGTTTTCTATGTTGGGGTTTTCTATCCATCTTCGCAATCATTCATGATTAGGCATACATCTTCCAATGTCAACCTATAGTTGGTTGACAACTACTGGTGCACCGAGTCCTTCGTTGCGTGCACATACATGTGGTGCATTCCTGCTTTGAAGCACGCAATGTCCTTATAGATTTCCACTATCTCGGCTAAAATGTATAATGTATGGTCGATTATACGCTTGATCGTATCGAAGTATACAAAAAATGTAACATTATTATCTTGTTTCCTCTTTTTGTTCGGCGTATGCAATAATTTGGCATACCACGAGGCCATACTACCTCTATTAGATGTGACCATGCACTAATAGTAGCCTGGTTCTTTCCATTCGACCAATGAAATCAAAATTAAAAGCCATGCATAGTGAAATTTTGTGCCCTTTTCCTGGGCCTCAATACAATCTTGCAAAAATTGATTCACAAAGAAGGTGGCCCAGTTCATTTGAACCCCTTCGACGCATTTTTCTGCAGCTGGTACTTCATCCTTCTGACATTTGCGCAACAACTTCCATGCCAATACCTGCGTTGCAAACCAAACATTGTCATCACTGATGTTTTTAACATCCAATCCCCTTTTCCCCCTGAAAGTCTAGAACTTTTCCTTTGTTGCTTCTGATAGGGCTCTATCTCCTGCCTTGTTGAACAAAATGGTCGGATCCTCTCTGTATTTTGGGAGCCCTGTGATCCGTACAATCAACGCAGTATCAATTGACATTGGGGAGGTCAAGCCACAGGGTCCCCCCATGGGCGTAGTTAAGTAATAACTTCACACAAGCATTAATTTCCAGACTGTGTCCGAAGTGTTGGATCTCCATCAGGTTTAATTTTCCTGACTTCTCCAATCCTGTTGCCCATACCTGTGTCTCTAGCACTATTGTTGTTGTGCCCAGTACGCTTTAAGCGCACAAATGTTTTTCTCTAGCCAGGTCCGAGAATTTTCGCTCATTGGTGATATCATGATCCACGAACTTGAGGCCGACAGCGTTGCCAAGCAGATATCCTTCAATGCATACACCAGGTGGGACTAGTGATGTTTCCAACAGGTATTTCCCATCTGCTGGTACTTTGATTAGTGGTGTGTTATCCATCCTAGGTGGGATGTAATTTATGTGGAAGCTTGCTTGTGAAACCGACAACAAAATCATTTGTTGACACTATGTGCGGTTGTAAGACCCTAGATTCGAGTTATCTTTGAACAACAAAACCCACCAGACACCAGCCCTTTCAACATCACATGCGCGCAAATTAAATCTCACCCAAAGTATCTATTGAAATTGCCAAAAACAAGTTTATGTAACAGTGAGGGAATGAAAGGAGACTATTCTCATCTTGAAATGTACAAAATAACACGTCTCATCACAATAAATTCAAGTGACATAGTTATATCACTTTGCCACTTATTTTGATTGAAAATTACACTAGACTAACTTTTTGGGACATGACACATTTTGCCACCCGGGCTTAAATACAAAAACCAATTGAATATGTGAATATGACTGGTTTTGTTTTGCAAGCACAGGGCCACGCATCCAATTTACGATCGATGGTCGAGGGAAGAAGAACGACGGAGTCCCTAGATATTATGTTGCAAAATCCAATGTTTAAAGCATCTAAAGATCCATAAAACAGAGGAACTTGTGAGAAACATTTTGTCGGTGGCACCACAAAAAACACATGCAATAGACTGCACTGTCTAAATTCTGAAAGAAAAAAACAAGCAGGATAGTTATACGGTAATCGTATTCTATCAGCGTCGCTGTGCCAGATATTTGCTGCTTACAGTCAAACCCCATCAACTCGCTTTCACTGTCTGTCTGAATGTAGAGTACGGGAGGAATTGGAGGCTGAACTAAACAGAGCAGCACAAATTTATTTCATTAATAATAATTGTCATTATTCAACAATGAAGATCTCATCAATGAGGGCCCAGGGGTGAGTGGGATGGGAATATGTAACTTTCAATATCAATACGGAGTTACAGAGAATAGAGATTTACCAGAGATTTACAGAGAATAGAGATTTACCAGATAATATGGGAATATGTAACTTTCAATATCAAAACGGAGTTACAGAGAATAGGGATTTACTAGTTTATATCCGATTAGATTGCGACTAGTCACCAGACTGTTTGATTGTATTCGTGATGCTGTGTCAATAGCAGCCATATTCGTTCTACCTGGGACGCTTGGTTCCAGCGAGCGGCGTTAGGTTTTCAGCCTTCTCGCAGCGTAATAAAGTCAAGTAAGTTTTGTATCCCTTTAGGGTTTAATAGAGTACTCTAATTTGGTATTGATGGATTTTTTTTAATAAATTTAATAATATTTTATTAAAAATTGAAATAAATGTTTCTATCTCAATCTAAAAAATTAATATATGTAGAATAATAATAATTTTAATTTTTGCTAGCACAGTGAGTTAAGGTGTGGTTTTTTTGCTAAGCTATCTGATTTTAATACTGTTAGTATGTTTAGTTTGCAGAAGACATCCAAAAATCCAACCATGTTAAAAGTTGATTTTGATGGTTTTGATGGGTTATGGTTTCTTAACCAATGGTTGAAATGTTAGCGACATTTTTAACAAACAAAAAAATTAAAATTAATTTATATTATTAAATATTAAATATTTTTCAAAATTTTAAATTAATAAATTTTTGTGTATTATAAAATTTAATTAAAAAATAAATTAAGATGTCATTCATAATTAAGATGCATCTAGGCT
>ML789920.1:0-12353 GCA_009831015.1 Picea engelmannii | reverse complement strand
AGGTCCCCTAATGAGAAGGGAAAATCAAGGAGTGTTGGCAGACACCATCATCACTCCCAAGGGAACTCCAAGAGGAGGGCCCACAGTAGTTCAAGCCCATCTCCTACCAGAAATCATAGGAGATTTGGAGTTAATGAAATGAAGGGTGAAATGAACAAAATAAAACCACCTACGTTTGATGGTGAGAACAAGAAGGATGAGGATGTAGAGACATAGCTGCTAGGCATGAGGAAGTACTTCCAATTGCATAACTATTCTTCTCATGCAGAGGGAATAATTGCCATGTACCAACTTAAGGGAAATGAATCCATGTGGTGGGATCAACTTGTGTAGGTGCAACACATTGAAGAGAAAAATGTTACTTGGAAGGAATTCAAGAAGTATTTCAAAAAGAAGTACTTAACTAAGAGATATTATGACAAGAAAATGAAAAAGTTATTTGAGCTTAAGCTGGGAAGTATGTCCATTGATGAATATGAAAGAAGGTTTTTGGAATTGCCGAAGTATGTTTCCTTCATCAAGGATGAGACAATTAAGATCCAAAGGTATCTGAGTGGGCTGTCATCTATTATTAGTGACAAGATCCAGTATGATGATCCTAAAACTATGGAAGAAACTATAAGGAGAGAAAAATGCTCATATGATCAAAAAAAATAAAATCCCACTTTCCAGAAGGCTTGGGAGGACAAGAAGAAGTTCAAGAAAGAGAAGAGGTAGAAGGGGAACAAGCCTCCCTTTTTCAGAAACAGTCCTCAAGGACAACCATCTTTTAGAGAACATAGAATGGCTTAGGTAGGGGGACAAAGGCCAAGTAAAACACCCATTCAATGTTGGGGCTATTAGGGAGACCACAAGTATAGATATTGTCCTCACAAAAATGGAAAGGTGAGAGTTGTCCACAATGTTCAACAAACATAAACAGTGGAGGACATGGGCATAAATGTACCCAGGATATATGCAGCCCTGGAAAACAAGCAAGCAAAATATCAGTCACATATGATTGAAGTGGAAGGTATGATCAACAACCACACCATTTCTATTTTAATTGATTCAGGGGCTAGTCACAGTTATATAGATCCTAAGATGGTGGAAAGTTTTCTTTTTCCAAGAAACAAGCATGGAAAATATTGGTTGGTGTAGCTGGCTACAAGAGCCAAAAGAAAAGTTAATGAAATGGTTAAGTCATATCTTATGGAGATGAATGGACTGATCACAAGGGTATATTTGAACATCTTGCCTTTAGGTTCCTATGACTGTCTAATTGGGATGGATTGGTTAGACCCACACCATGCTATCCTGGACTGTCATCAAAAGGAATTTAATTTCTTGGATGGGGAAGGGAATCTAAATAAAGTCCAAGGAATTCCTAGGATAGTTGTTGTCCGAGAAATTTCAGCCATGCAGCTGAAGAAATGTTGTAGGAAAGAATGTCAATTATTTGCAACCCATATGGAGGAAGCATATAAGGATAAGGTGTCAAATTTGGAGGATCATGTAGTCCTAGAAGATTTTGAAGACGTTTTCAAGGAGGTACCAGGACTACCTCCAAAAAGAGATATTGATTTCTCCATAAACTTGATGCCCAGAGTAGCTCCAGTGTCAAAGACTTCCTTACAGAATGAGTACAACAAAGCTTAAGGAAATGCAAATGAATATTGAAGAGCTTCTGAAGAAGGGGTATATACGCCCAAGTGTATTGCCTTGGGATTCCCTAGTCTTGTTCGTAAAGAAGAAATATGGAACAATGATATTTTGCATTGATTTCAGACAGTTGAACAAAGTGACTATAAAGAACAAGTATCCCTTACCAAGGATTGATGATCTCTTTGATCAATTGAAGGATGCAAAGATATTTTCAAAGATATATCTCAGGTTAGGATACCATTAGATAAGGATTAAAGAGGAAGATATAAGCAATACCGCCTTCAGAACAAGATATGGTCATTACGAGTTCACAGTGGTGCCATTTGGGTTATCAAATGCACCCGATGTTTTTATGTGCCTAATGAATGGCGTTTTCCAGGAATATTTGGACAAGTTTGTCATTGTATTTCTGGATGACATCCTTGTATATTCCAAGTGGGAAGAAGAGCACAAGCATCATTTGAGGATGGTTTTGCAAGAACTAAGAGAGCATCAACTATATGCAAATTGAGCAAGTGCTCATTTTATCAAAACTGAATTCACTACTTGGGGCATATTATTTCAAAGGATGGGATAGTAGTGGATCCTGAGAAAATAGAAGCCATTGGAGAATGGTCAGCACCCAAGAATGTGATACAAGTCAGATCCTTTATGGGTCTAGCTGGCTACTACAAAAGGTTCATTGTAGGGTTTTCAAGAATATCTCACCCCATCACTTCCTTGCAAAGGAAGGGGAAGAAATTTCAATGGACAGAAGAATGTGAAAGAAGCTTCCAGCAATTGAAGCAATTGTTAACCAGTGCTCCAATTATAAGGATTGCAGATCCAAATGAAGACTTCATTGTATGCATTGATGCATGTAAAGAAGGACTTGGTGGAGTCCTCAGTCAAAATGGATTTGTTTTATGTTATGAATCAAGGAAGTTGAAGGAGCATGAAAGACTCTATGCCACTCATGATTTGGAGTTTGAAGCCATAGCACACACCTTGAATAAGTGGAGGCACTACTTCATGGGAAAGAGGTTTGAGCTGAGGACAGACCATAACGGTCTGAAATATCTGTTTGATCAACCAACTCTAAATGCTAGGCAAAGTAGGTGGTTGGAATTCCTCTGTGAGTATGAATTTGATATCAAGCACATCAAAGGAAAGGAGAACAAAGTGGTTGATGCACTTAGAAGGAGTGTGCATGAGAGACATGCTACAACCATGATCATGTATCGGACATACCTTCAAGGAAACATCTATGAGGCTGCAAATTCAGATTTGCAGTACATGGAATTAGTAACAAAATTGCAGCAAGGTAAAATACAATAGAAATTTGAGGATTATGAATTGGGAATTGATGGAATCCTTAGTTACAGAAACAAAGTCTATGTACCCAATTCTCAGGAATTGAGGAGTGTGATTTTAAAAGAGATGCATAATTTTCCTTATGCAGGACACCCAAGATATCAGAAAACAATTTCAGTAGACAAGAGCCAATATTATTGGCCAGGCATGAAGCAGGAGATTGTTGAATACATAGCTAAATGCTTAGAATGTCAAAGGGTAAAGGTTGATCATAGACACCCAATTAGTTTGCTACAACCATTACCCATTCTTGAGTGGAAGTGGGAAGTGGTGACAATAAATTTCATCATAGGATTACCCTAAACAAACAAGAAACATGATTCCATCATGATGGTGGTGGATAAGTTTACTAAATCTGCCCATTTTATTCCATTGAAGACAACTCACAAGGAAACTAATGTTGTTGATATCTATATGAGGGAAGTAGCACGATTTCATGGCATAGCCAAGACAATTGTGTCTAACAGAGACCCGAAATTTACCTCAAAGTTTTGGAAAGGGTTATTCAAGGGGTTCAGAACGCACCTAAACATTATCACAACCTATCATCCTAAGTTTGATGGGAAAACAAAAAGGGTGAACAAGTGATAGAAGACATGCTAAGGATGTATGTGATAGACAAACTATCTAAATGGGAGGATTATCTACACTTGGTAGAATTTTCTTACAACAATGGGTACTAAGCATCACTGAAGATGAGCCCATTTGAAGCACTTTATGGTAGAAAGTGCAACACCCTAGTAAGATGGGACAACCCAACTAATAGGGAAGTGGTTGCACCAGATATGCTCAAGGAAATGGAAGAACACATGTTGAATATTAAGAAGAATTTGAAGGCTTCCTAGGATAGGAAGAAAAGCTATGCTGATAAGAACATAACTCATAAAGAATTTAAAGCAGGGGATCATGTATTTTTGAAAGTGAAAGCCAACATAAGCTCCTTGAATTTGGGAAATTGTTCAAAGATGGCAGCCAGATATTGTGGACCGTTTGAAATCCTAGATAACATTGGTCCTGTAGCATATATGCTTGCATTACCTGCATCAATGTCTATACATAATGTGTTTCATGTGTCATTGCCTAAGAAATATATACATGATGCTAATCATGTTATCGATTGGAATGTGATTCAGGTGGAGAAAGAAAGCGTTTTCCGGGTGCATCTAGTGCGTATACTGGACTGGAAAAGAAAGCAGCTCTGAAATCGAGCCATAGGTCCTGTAAAAGTCCAATGGACATGGTATGGTCTTGAGGATGCAACATGGGAGCATGAAGAGGCTATGCGGGCAAAGTACCCGCATCTTTTAGACAATTTTGAAAATCTTGCTGATATTATGTAAATGAGTTGCACTGAGGATAGTGAAAAAATAAGGGGAGGGAATTGTAATACCCCAGGCCGAGCCCCTGTGAAATATATTAATGTTTGTAGGCTAGTGAGCCGAGTGTTGATAAGTTGGTAGGTTTATGTGTTATAGGCCGAAGATCCTGGATGTTAAGGCCAATAAGCCCGATTTTTGTATATGTAATTATGCAGATCATTAATAAAAAATATACATTGCTACGTGTAGACCAACCACGAAGAAAGAGTGATGGGGGACTAAGCTCCATTAGGTTGGGAAAGGGATGGGACTGAGAGGCTAGGAAAGAGGGGCTAATCTAGAGGGATTAACTAAAAGGGAATATTATAATATATTCATGAAAATGAAAATACTAAAGTGGGGAAAATAAACCCAGTTATCCTAAGTTCCCGGGAAAGGGATCAAGTGCTAAATGGAGTGCATGTAGCTCCAGGAAGATAGGTGTTGACCTGGGCACATGCAGTTAAAGCTGGAAAGTCATCTCATTGGGGGGGTTTCACTCCCCATTCTCCCATCCTTTTCCTAACTCGTTTGGCCTCCATCGTCGACCCCTGCATCTTTCACGCACCAATGAAACCAGTAACCCATGAAGTCTACATGTGTTTTCCTGTGAATCACAACATATTTGTACTTGCTAGAGTCATGTTGTGCCTTGTCGAACTATGGTTGTTTCCATCCCCTGAACTATATTGAGCCTTACTACTGTCCTCACTTGCTGGAATTGAGTTGACGCCGGTTGTCAGGCCCATGGTTAAAGAGGTAGCTTGTCAGGCCTATGAACAACTCTCTCTAGGTGAGAGAGTTTGTTGGGAAGTGATTTTCTCCTAGAGAGAGTCCAACACCAGCTACGGAGCTCTGATAATTCATGATTTGACCTATTGTCGAGACCCTGAAAGGGAAGTGGAGCAATCGATAGACTATGGAACAGTGAAGGTGCATATTCCCGGGGTGGAACAAGCATGTGGGGAATGAGAGTCCGTGAGTAGTGGGCGTAAGTAGGCTCCTGGAGAGAATCCTTCCAGTTGCACTGTGCATTTTTCTGTAACATCATCCTAGTCTAGGATTCCTTTTCCTTGGGTAGAGCTTAGTCCCAGCTCGGGGGTGACCCACTACTGAGCGTGATAAGCAACATGGTCTAAGGCTAGGAGGTTCGTGGAATGTCTGCACGCAGTTGGTGGTAATATAATAGAAGACAAGTACCAAATCTTTATTGATTGTATGTGGTGTAATTGTACATGTTTTATAACTTGATGAGCAATGGGTAGATAAATCATATATGTTGTATGTGTAGGCTTACTGTTAATTCCGCATTAATCTGTGTATGGCTAGAATATGTCGTCTGTATACTTATAGAGACAAAATGTTTAGTATTATTTCCACATGAATAAGTGGCATGGACTTAGTGCTGTAACTGTTAATATGAGATTGATAGGTGCATATAAATGTATAAAATTGGTATCAGAGCTAAGAGAAACGCCATGTAGTGATGTTGTCGGGCCTATTGGTGGCTAGGGATGTGACAAATTGGTATTAGAGATAAGAGATACGTTTTGTAGTGATGTTGCTTGGCCTGTTGGTGGTTGGGGATGTTAGACATTGGATATCCTAACTACAAATGCATACTGATACATACTAAAGAAACACACTTTTTCCTAATGATACATTAGACCAAATTAATCTTAACGAACTCCTAAGTGTCGAAATATCCTAACATCCCCTCTTAAGAATAACTTGGGATAGGGTTGAAGGATTTAGAAAGGTGACACAATAAGAGAAGGAAGGAGACATTAGAGCCTATCCCCTTTAATGAAAGCTTCCTAAACTCCTAAAATAGATCGAAGTTTGGAAAACTTCACTTCTATAAGAGACTTTGTGAAAATGTTTGCAACTTGAACTTCTATAGGGAAAAAGAGCACTTCAATAACTCGATCATGAATGAGATTTTTTATGAAGTGTATGTGTAGCTCGATGTTTTTTCTACACTAATGTTGAATTGTCCCTTTGTAAAGATTGATGAAACTCTTATTGTCGCACCAGAGATTTCTCAGATGTTGTTGGAATCCAAACTCTGAAATGAATTGTCAAATCCACAAGGTTTCATGAATTGCATTAACCACTGCTCGGTACTCTACTTTTGTTGAAGAAAGAGAAATAACATGTTTTTTCTTATAGACCCAAGTGACAAGTCTTGAACCAAGGATGAAAACATAACCTATAGTAGATTTTCGATCATCAGGGTCACTAGCCCAATCTAAATCAGTGAAACCAACCAATAAAGGAGTCCCCCATGAGCTGTAATGTATCCCAAACTAAATTGTACCCTAGACATATCGAAGTATCCTTTTAGTTTATTCCGAGTGGATTTCATGGGGTGCTTTCATATACCGGGAAACAACACCAACAACAAAGCAAAGATCAAGATGGGTATGAGTTAAGTATAAGAGGTTACCAACTAACTGATGGTATAAAGTGGCATCAACTTCAAGCGAATTATAGGTGGCAACAAGTTTGACTCCACACTGGAAGGGAGAAGGGATTGGTTTTGAATCTTCCATGTGAAAGCAGTGAAAAAGGTCACAAGCATACTTAGATTGGGAAAGACAAATTCCTTCCTTGGTTTGTAAAACTTGGAGGCCAAGAAATAGTAAAAATAACCTAAGTTAGACATTTCAAGATTCTTATTAAGGTTGGTTTTCACATGGTTTAAAAGTTTTGGGTCACTACCAGTGAGGATAAGTTCATCAACATAAAGAACAAGGATTATGATATGGATTCCTACTTTCTTGGTATATACATTGGGGTCAAATGGAATCTAAAAAATTCAAAAGCCAATATCAAGAAGAAATTTTTCCATGTTGGCATACCAAGCTCAAGGAGCTTTCTTAAGACCATAAATAGATTTCTTAAGGAAGAAAACAAGGCTAGAGTTATTCTGAGCATAGCTAGAATATTGTTCCATATATATTTATTCTTGAAAATCCCCATGCAAGAAGGTAGATTTGACATCAATGTGATGGACCTCCCATTTATGTGAGGTTGCAAGGGCTAGAACAAAGAAGATGGAATTCATTTTTTCTACAGGGGAAAAGTTTTCATTATAGTCAATTCCTTCAACTTGGGAAAACCTTTGGAAACTAACTAAACCTTGTGTCTATCAACACTTCCATCTGATGCATACTTAGTTTTGTAGTCCCACTTACATCTGACAAGTTTTCTTCCTTTCGGAAGAGGTACAAGATTCCAAGTATCGTTCACCATTAAAGAGTGATACTCTTCATTCATTGTTGTATCACAATATGGATGACCTGAAGATTCTGCAAATGTCTTTGGATCATGAGTCTCTAAAACTTGAGCCAAAATAGAAGAGGCTCATTGGAAATGTGAATGTGTCCCATGCTAATATGAAGGATCACCGACAAGATCACTAGTTGCTTCTCGTGTTCAACAGACCCATCTAGGAAGCGGTGGTATTGGTGTAGTTTTAGGTTCAATCGACTCATCTGGCGGAAGGTGAGTGGGCGGAGGTGGATTTTCATCCTCACTATCATCATTTGAAGAAGAAGAAACCAAAATATGAACAGAAAAAGGCACAAATGCCAAAGATGGATTGCAGGTTGAAGAAGGAACAAACGTCGATTAGGATCGTAGGCCAAGAGATTTTGATCAAATTTAACATCTCTTCTATTAATAATTTCATTATAATGTGGTTGAAGAAGTTTGAAACCTTTGACATCTTCATAATAACCAACAAATATACACTTCTCACTTTTAGGATGCAAAGCTTTACTTTTCTCATCAGGAATGTGAGCTCATGCTACACTGCCAAATACATGGAAGTGACTTACATTTGGATTAAGTTTATTCCATGTTTCTTTCGGTGTTATATATTTTAGAACCTTAGTGGGAGTGTTATTTACTATGTAATTTTCATAGCGAATGGATTCTTCCCAATACTTTAGACTCAATCCCTTAGATTGGATCATACAATTAGCAATTTATTTTATTGTGAGGTTCTTTCTCTCAGCAACACCATTTTGGTGTGGTGTATATGAAACAGTCTATTGCATTTGGATTCCCTATATAGTGCAGTAACTTGTAAATTGATTGTTCACATGTTCACCTCCATTATCTATTCTTAACCTTTGAAGTTGATGTCTAGATTGTTTTTCTACAAGGGCTTTGTAGGCCAAGAGTTTGTCAAAAAAACAACTCTTGATTTTTAAGAAGTAAACCTAAGTGCATCTAGAAAATTCATCAGTGAAGGTTAAGAAATACTTGCACCCAGAAAAATAAGGAGAATAAAGTGGACCACACACGTCATTGTGAACAAGATGGAAAGGGGCTAAGGTGTGCCAAGAGGCACGTTTGTCAAAAATTTCCCAACGATGTTTTTTGAGAACACAACTGGCACAAACACCATCTCTACATGAAACAAGAGGAAGGCCAATCACCATATGTTGATTATATAGTTGTTGCAATGAGCAATATTTTAGATGACCAAACTGCTAATGTTAAAGTTTGCTCAAGTCATCGCTATGAGCAACAAAAACTGATGGAAAATATGATGAGCTAAAGTTTTCAAATTTGTACAACCTACTAATATCATCAAAAATTCTAGTTGCAAGAACATGTTGATGATTTTTTATATCCTTAATTACAACTTGGTGAGGTGAAAACTTTACGATTTTACCTTCACCTGTATGAGTGATTTGATATACTAATAGAAAGTTGCAGGAAAGACTTGGAACAAATAATACATCATTAAAATGACCATTATCTACCTAAATTGTTCCATACCCTACAACACTAAGAGATCCATCATCACCAACAAATATTTTCTTGGTGTTACATTCATTTAGAGCAGTAAATATGGCTTTATCCTTAGACATATGATAAGATGCTCCACAATCAATAAGCCACTCATCAGAAGAAGTAGAAGTTGCATTGAAGGAGAAACCATAAGTAGAAAGTGCATGTCCATATACTGATGTTGTGATTCTTCATAATTGCTTCTAAAGATGCCATCTTCTTAAAACATTTGGACCCATCATAACCATGTTTCCCAAAAAAGTTGCAATGTCTGTCAGTATTCTTATTTTTAGATTTTGCTCCTTTGTCACCTTTAGGAGTGAAAGTCGTTTGAGAGGGTTTGGGACCCTTGTTTTCTATTTGTTGTGGTGAGGATGTTGCTTCTTGGGATTCTTGGATTTATATTTCTGCTAGAATACTAAGGCTTTGTTGGAGGTACCTGCAGTGCAAAAAATCCAAGTTGCAGAAGATTTTATTTCTCTCAAATCAGAGCATCACAAAAGGACTCAAGAGAGGGTTTTTGATAAGCACTCCCTAGAGATTCTCTGGCGGCATAAAAGGTAGATACAAAAACAAAATATGCACTACCAAACTTAGTAAGAATAGCATATATGTGTTTATCTTCCAACAGATCTAGTTGGCATTCAATATACAAAATTCTAAGTGTTTTGAAATTGGATAAGTAATATTCAATGCAATTAAAATCATTTGGACTTAAAGTCATTAACCGATTCTCTTATTGGTGAGCTCGAATAATATTGTGTTTACCAAACACAACTTCAAGCTTTTCCAAAGCTTTATTGGGGGCATCAAGTCCTTGAAGGTGAAACCTTAAATCATGAGAGATGGACATTCTAATTAGTCCATGGGCTTTGTCATTCCTATTAATCCATTTGGTATAGTTTTCATCATCAATGGGTTCTTTTTCTTTTCCCAAGGTAATCGGGTACAATCCTTTACTTCTTAATAAATACTCCATATGGTATTTCCATTGGAAGTAGTTGGTGTTGGTAATCAAAATATCATTGGGATGTGCCATATTAAAATATGCATAAAAAAATGAAACTGATGGTCTGGATAGAAAGATATTGAAAAAAATAGGTTGTTTAAAAAAAAACAGCACTGAAAATGGACTTCGGATGTGAAAGTTATGCCCTTTTGAAACAAAGGCATAAATGATAACCAAATATCCACATGGAAAGTAGAAGTTGGTCCACGTGGTGATACTCCTCCTAATAGCCTCACTTTTACAAATAAGTTTCTTAATAAGTGACCTATTTTTATAGAATAAGCATGGATCACTTTTACAATGAAGTTACTTTATGAATGAAAGTTGCATGCAAAATACATAACTTAAAGAAAAATCTTAAAGCTACTTATAGTGATTCACTTTTATAATTTAAGTGAATAAACTTTATAATGGATGCATGAAATTTTTCAAAAAAAGTAATGAAAGAGAGACTTGAACTCAAGACCTCTTACTTAATAAAGCATCTTTTAACCAAGTGAGCTAGTGCAAAACAAATAGTATTGTTTAGAAGGAGGATTGAGGTTGTTGTTGTTGTTGAAGATGGCTTTGGAAAGCGTGCTCATAAAAAACTATTTTCACACAAGAAAAAAAGTTTGATTCTCGATGGAAACAAGGGTTAGATATCAATTATCTTACCTGAAAAATGCAACCTTTCCCTCTATTTCAGATTTACCGAGATCACACAAAGTGCACGACAAAGAGCATACGTAGACATGAAAACCCTTTTTCACTTTGTTTCTGATTTTTCAAAATCGCACAAAGCACATGGAAAAGAGAATACATCGATCGAAAAGAGTAGAAACTTGGAAATAAAAAAACCTATCTATTATCTCAGCAAAAATTAAAAGAGATCTGACAGAAATGGTTGTATCTTGGGCAAATGGAAACCCTTTCGAGTGAAATGAAAAAGAGTTCTTTAATGAAATGAGTTCTTCTAACCTAGTGGAACATTCCTCTCAGCCTAAAAAATATACGAAAATGGTAGAAACTAGAGATGAGGCAACACGACTTCACGATCTTGATCTACAATGAGAGAGGGTCTTCAAATGTTCTATGATACCATGTTCTAAAACACAGGTATTCCAACAGAGGATGAACACCTTTAGTAAACAATCACACAAAGAGATCAAAGATCAATACACCGATGTTTTCACATGGTAAAACCCCTATGGGGAAACATCCACGATCCCAACCAATGTGGCCAATTGGAGCAATTTATTAATGCAAAAGAAAAAATTACAAAGAGATTTACAAGAAAGTTTCTCACAATCGATCATAAACAAACGACCCTCCATGCTCTTTAAATAGATAGCATGGATCAATTGGGTGTTAAGACACGGGTCAATGTAGCCATTAAGATCGAGGAGAATATGATATGTTAGATCACTCTATGTAGGAAACATATCATGACTGCCAAATTTCCTAACTACAAATGCATACTAATGCATACTAAATAAACACACTAAGAAACAAATTTTAAACTAATGACACATTAGACCAAGTTGATCTTAGCTAACTCCTAAGTGTCTAAATATCCTAACATTTTATGGATTCCCAAGGTGGTGGGGTAAATTTGTTAAAGTATTCCATAACTCCTTCCACAGAAATGTCGGTTGACCTCTTAACCATTGATATATCATTATTGGTAGAACCATATTAGGATTTTCATGGTTGTTTGCACATTTTATGGGATGAGAATCTACTTCTCACATTCTTAGGTCATTTTTATATGTCTTTGATTTTTCTTTCCGAAAATAAACTATATGTGAATAGGTCGAGGTATTCTCGAATGATATTTCCTATCATCTCGCCAATTATTTAAAGACTCAAAGGTTTTTCATGACTGCATATTTGGTCTTGGCCATTACCTATTGCAATGTTTTTGAGGGATTTCCTTTAAGAAGTAATTTGGATGTTGAGAATGAACCAGTCCAATTATGGTACCTTATTCTTTGGAAACATATGGAACCATTCCACTTTTGTCTTATTCGAGATAAATTTCTTACTAGATACATGTGATCTGAAAATAGTGGGCTGACTTGTTATGCTATGCAAGCACCCTCTACTTCATAAAAATAAAACTTTACAGGACCTTGCTCCATGTGTTAAAATATGCAAGATAAATTATGTGCCAAGTTTATGCATCTTCTTTTAAATGT
>ML789919.1:219286-231914 GCA_009831015.1 Picea engelmannii | reverse complement strand
GCCCTAACCTCATCATCAAAGTCCACTTTTACAGAACTTAGTTGATTAGTAACCGTATTAAATTCATTTAAATGATCTGCAACAGACCCACCTTCCGATATCTTCATATTAAATAATCTCTTCATTAGAAATACCTTATTGGACGCTGAGGGTTTTTCATACAATTTGGTCAATGCGTCCATCAAACCCTTCGTTGTCTTTTCTTTCGATATATTGAAAGCCACTGACATTGCCAGGCTCAACTGTATTGTTCCTAGAACCTTTATGTCAAGATTCTCCCATTCTTCGTCCTTCATGGCCGCCGACTTCTTTGCTACTCCGCTCAATGGTAGGAATAGATCCTTATGATATAAATAATCTTCCATTTGCATCTTCCATAACTAGTAGTTTTGGCCGTTAAATTTCTCAACCCTAAACTTTCCATCTTCCGACATTGCTCCCACTCGAACCAGGAACCCTCTTTTCCTATGAGTTACCTTGCGCTCTGATACCGTTTGTTAGAAAAATAGGACTGCAGAGCAATGAAATAAAACAAATGCGAAAATAAAAAATAGAAGATACACAATACAAGAGAGACACAGATTTACGTGGTTCACCCAGTGTGGGTTATGTCCACCAGAGAAATTTCCAGGTCCTTTCTTTATTATTATCCAGCAAAGTGAAGGGATACAACCTACAACAAAACTCATTGTATCTTCCTCTTCTTTCTCTCACAGTATCCTCTCTCCGAATACAATACTTTCCAACATACATAGCCGCAATACATTTCCCTCATAAAAGAGGATTGCCTTCTAGGGAAAAAAACCCTAACATAATCTCTATCGTTAGATCTGCGACCTTATAATGAACGGTCCATATTTACAATGAAATTACAATATACTTTTACAAGGCAATTTTTTCTTCGGGGGCTTTGCCCTTGAACCCCTGCTGGGGGCCCTTTTTCCCCCAACCCCCCCAGCCGGGGGGATAGCCCCCCCAGACCCCGCAGAGGGGGTACCCCCCCTCTGCACTCCCCCGTGTGGAAGAGTGTACATACTTCTGGGGTGTAAATACTTCATGGGGTATAAACACGGCTGGAAGTAAAAGACCTCTAAATCAAGAAGATAATCAGGCTCCACAACCAACAAAAATGTCAACTTTACATTTGTCAAAGCGCAAATTCCTTTGATTATCATAGTTCTCTTCAATGGTGCTCCTATGCATGGAAAATTTTAGAGTTAGGGTTAAAGGTTTATGATCAGAGTCAGGCTCATGGTCATTTAAAAGGTCAAAAGTTGTTATTTGGTTGGAAATGGGGATATCAGATATCACATAATCTACAACACTACTACCTAGCCCATGGATACAGGTCATTTGGTTGGAGTTTGGCCACTTCATTACTCCATTTCAAATTATTAGGTCTTGAGAGCTGTAGAGATTGACCAACTCAGTACCAAACAAATTCTCAATTAGGTCGTCAGAGCTTCTTTTGTAGCTATTAGATAAAACATTGTCCTCATCTAGCCATAAAGGATTATGGTTGGAGTCATCACTTAAAAGAGTATCTTGTTTAGTTGCAGTCCTAGCATTAAAGTCTCCTAGCAGGAAGATATTACCTCCATTTTTCAAATTATAAATATCTTGTTCTAAATTATTATAGGGACAATTTTTATCTATATTATTTTTCTTTAAAAAGTAGAATTAATAGGTGCAAAATAGCAAATTGCTATATACATCTTCTTAGCATAGGTGTCTAAAATTTCTATCCAAATGTATTGATTAAGAGGGCCAATCTTATGAAGTTGAATGTGAGGAGAAATGTTTTTTCTAATATAACAAGTTGTGCCTCCTATCCCTCTGTGGTGGGATTTTTTGTTCCATGCCGAACACAAGACAAATCCTTCCATGTTAGGGACCTTAGACTTCTCATGCTCCCAAGTTTCAGCTAGACAGATAATATCAATATCACTCGGGATCCAAATTATCATAGCACCTTTGTTGTTCTGGGTTTTATGAGCAGAATGAAATGAATACAAATGATTAACGGGTGCTTAACACAAAATAACAGAGATACAGTAAAACTGGTTTTCTATTCAATAACGAAATAAGATGAAACTGTAAAATGCAGCAGAAACAAGCTTGCTGGAATGGTGGTAGCTTATCTCTGAGAAGAGATGTGACGGTTGCGTGCATTCACCAGAAGAAGATTACAATGAGGCTCTAAATGAATTTTTACAATAAAAAAGAATGCCAAAACCCTAGACATCCAAAAACCTAACCCTAGGAGATGAAGCGCCAAAAGTCATGTGGGCCCCGTTTGGGTAAGTTAGTACATCAACTTCCTGGGGTCATAACTTTTGCATACGATCTTCGTTTTAGGTGTGTAATAGCCCGTTGGAAAGGTATTGTTGAGGAGATTCATTTTGGGGGCTCAATCATGCCTTATATTATATTTGAGAATCTTGATCCCGAAAAACCTTCATTTAGGCCCTCAAAATGGCCCTGGAAGTTAAAACTGCTAAAAATAATAAATTGCCAAAATTGTTAGAAAATTGTTTTGAGCTAGTTGGAAAAGGTGGGTGCCCACCGATATCCATCTGGATCATTTATGCCATGGAATTCCACGACGGTTCCAAAAAAGGATCCCAAGCGTCCCAAATTCCTATTTATTATTATCCTTCTGATCTCTATACCTAACAATAACTTTTCAATTTCTAATTATTGCCCATTTTCCTTTTTTCCTGGCTTCTTTTACCTTTTGAAATTACTTCCTTAATTCAACTTGGTCTTCGGGAATGAGGTCTTCATTTATAAATATTCCTGACCCTTTTAAGTTCAGAGATTTACTAAGTATGTTATATTTATGGTCATTACAACTTACTTTGACATAGATCAACCTATCTTTGTGATCAATTATTTTTCCTAGTCTCGTTGCTTCTATGAGGTAAGTTGTATCAATTTTTTATTTATTTTTTAATTCTTCTTTTACTATTGCTAGCGTATCCTCCTCTTGTTGTTCTTTTATACCAAAAATTATGAGTTTCAAGGCTCTTTTGTTACGCTCATGGTCCAATTCAATTAGCTTATTCATTTCCTCTTTGATGGGTATGATATCCAATTTTTTTTCCATATTACTGAGGATCAAATTGTTGGTTAGTTTTTCTTGTAGCTCTTTAATCCTATCTCTCAAGTTGTGATTTTATTCAACCCCTCCTTCTTGGGTTGATTGTTTATGTTTTTCCATTTCTTGAATTCTATCCTTCATTGTCTGCAATTCACTCTTGAACCCTAAGAATCTATCCTCTATTTGAGTTTGAATGGCATCTTTAATTTTTTAATCAATCATTGCCTCTAGCTCTATTTGGAGTTTTACGTCTCTTTTTTCACTCCTTTTTTCTAATGTTTCTAACTCTATTTGGATTTTGGCATCTCTCTCTTCTCTTTTTTTTCTATTGATTCCATATAATCGTAAAGGATCTATAGGGTGATTTTGGGGGGCCTCCCCTTGTTAGGATGAGTTTTTGGAATAGGTGGTGGAGTGCTCATATTGAAAAGAAAAGAAAAAATATGTAACAATTATTATTATGGATTGACTTTATCTCTCAAATCAACTTTTACTTCTCAGACTTAAAATATCTACCGCAAACTAAAGGAAAGTAACTGATCAGAAAGTGAGCTCATTTCCTATGCTACCCTACCTCTAACCGGATCTACAACTTGGTCAAGTAAAAACAGACTTCCATAACAACCACTCAAGTAGTTTCAAAACTGAAATGATCTTGTCCATACCACTGATCAAAAAGTAATGTCTGAAATATAATAGCAATAATGAAAATCGCTCCGGGAAACAAAACTCACCTGGAAGTGTTGGTGAATAAATGTAATATGAAATGTTCTAATAAGATGAAAAATAAGACCCCAACAAGGTTGCAAATGGATTCTTGAAACCAATATCAAAAATATGTTGATCGACAAAAACAATTGTTCATCCATGACTACATCTTTGCTTGAAAACTCAAAACCCTCTAGTCTTCTTGTGATCAAATTTTGATCATTGATAGCAACAAATTTCTCTTCAAAATGATGATCGCAAGATGATGATAAAACATGGTTTAAATCATACTGATCATTATCAACAAGAAACATGTAATTACCTATGCAATCATCAATTACCTCATGATCAAAATGGTTTGAAAATTGATAGTAAACTTGCCATGAATACCTATCCATAAAAACATCTGCAAACAATGAAGAATTCTGATTCGAATCTGAAATATACTTGTATCCTTGCTGTTGTTCCAAATCTACTTCATACTCCCTGCCTTCATGCTAAAAAACTGAAACATAGTGACAATTCCCTTGCTCATGTGCATGGATATTTTCAAAGTAAGTTGGATCTCAAATTCTCTTGGAAGCACGAATTTTCTCCTCAATTTCTTGGGAATGTTCAAATAAGCATGCTAAGGATGAAGACTTCCTTTCTAACAGGAGAAGGACAAGCTCTGAATGTTGATCCATAATGTAGTATACCATGGAAACAATCTTTGTAGGCCGGATCTCCAAATGCATGTCATGATAAATGTTGTAGAACCTTCTATTGAAGACACACAAGAATTCATCTTCCTCTCTCCTCAAGGCATAAAAATCAGCGAGGTACAAATCAAGAGACTTGTTCTCACCCCAATGCTTTAGAAAATTATTGGACAATTTGATCCAAGAACCAATGGAATCGGCTCTCAAACTCTTACAACATACTGCAACATCTCTAAACAAAGATTTGGAGAACAACCTCATAGTAACATCATCATGAACTATCTCAAACTAATAAACAAAATTTTCAAAGGCCCCCAAATGCCTCTCGGCTGTGACATGATCCTCTCCAGAAAAACAAGGAAGGTTATCAAGGAAATCAAGAGGATAAGTGTGAAGGATATATGGCAGATTTAAAGGCTTGAACATCTCTATCCTAATTCTAGTTTGAAAAGCAGTGGGATGAACATGAGGATTAACAAGATGATGGAAAGGCTCAATAATAACTAAAGATAATGAGATCTAAGAAGGATTTGAATCACTTTTATCATTCTCATGGTCACGAGGCTGAGTATGTTAGGGAGGGATAGAGATATATACCTCATTCTTCTCAATAGGATGAAATGAAGTTTCAGGACCAACCTCAACAACACAAGTAGGCTGGAAATTTTCTTCTAGCAAGGATGGATATATAAAATAAGGTCGGAGCTCATCCGAATAAACAAAGCACAAGATGATCCTCTTTATATGTGAAAGGAAAATAAAAAATGAGCTGATAAAGAACAACAAAAGTTCATGAAGAAATCTCATAAGATGATACATGGTCATCCCCTTTCCTATGCTCATCTTTCTGTCAACAAGATCCTCCCCAATGGAGTCTTTGATTGTGGAGTGGCCAGGTAGATAATTACAGTTAATTTTTCGTATCCCTCTCTTGTCTACCATCAAGAGTTGAATCTATGTCGTTCTCCCAGGGAAGCTAGAGGGAAGCTAGCTTCACACTTCATTCCCCGATAACAATGCCATTAATGTTAGCACTAAGAGTCACACTCAGACTGTTGTAAGTGCAAGCCTAGTACCTATCAGAATATAAATGGATTAAATGTTTTGATTAGGTGGATCAACAAGAGTAGGAAAGAAAGGGAGAGGGAAACAAAATGTCTGTAGAGGCATTCCATTAGGCATGGAGTCATAACATCCTACAAATCAAAGGAAATCAAACTATATATCAAACAAAGATATATATAATGATGAGTAGAAGCATGGTGAATATGACAGAAGGAAGAACATCCATTATACAAAGATCCTTTCTTCAATAGATAAATATTTTCTTAAACAATGAACAATAATTTAATGAGCAAGCTACAACAAATCCTCTATTGTTCATGAATACATCAATCAATGGCAGCTATAATCCTCAAAACCTGCAATATGTTCAAGCAAGAAGATAACAAAGAAGTGTGAAAACAAAAAAGACAATCTAAAAACAACTCTCATAAATATTTAATGGCAAAAAATGTCATTACAAACAGGCCCTCGGGCTTACAAATGAGAAACTAAAACTGCTCCTACAGCTCTCTCCTCTCTTGGCTCATGAATCCAACCCTTATCATCAAAAAACCTTTTATTTATAGTGAATAATCTCTATCTACCCTAAGGAGGTCGAAACCAAGGAGTTACATAGGATCCTCCTCCATTTAGGAGTCTTGTTACAAAAGATTCCAACAAAATCCTAACAAATTCCTATTTTTGGGGGATTTTGTCTATGATGATAAATTCCTTTTGAAACAGGTCATCCTAATTGATTTGGAGATGGAACACATATCTCTCATGTCCAAAAAACTTCTAGGAGAGCATTCAAACCTTCCTTAATAGGTGGCAACCTCCCAAAAAGGAGAATATCCAAATAGTAACCGCTACAGGAAATATTGTAGCATCACTGTAAAACAGTTCTGCACATTCCGTAGCGCCCTTTGTGTGTCTGGCTAGGTGATTTTGTAGTGCCCTTTGTGTATCTGGCTAGGTGATTCTATAGCGCCTTTTTTGTGTCTAATATATATTTAACCATAACAATTTTTTCAAAACTGAGAGAGGTTTTTGTTACTTGTTATGTGATGAACAAAAACCTCCCCCATTTTTCAAAAATATCTTCTCATTTTTTCATAATCTAAGTTTTAAGTTAGTCACTCGAAAATTGCAGAAGCACAGTGTGCTCTTAGTAGAAACACAGTGTGGTATTTGAGAGGGTGTTTGGAGGCCTTCTCAGAGGGGTTTTGGGATATAATAGATATGGTTGGAAATATTATGATGTCTTCTACACAATGGAATCATTAAGTACTACAAACAACTTATCAAAACCCCTGAAAAACTAACTTGAAGTCAAGTTTTCCATAAGTACAAAAACCGTCCTATAGCAATTGTATTTTGGGAAATTATCTCAAATTATAATACAATATTATATGTTAACAAAAGGAACACATGCCACAATTTCAGCATAAACATAGTCCAATAATGATTTTCCTCAAACACAACATGGATCGTTCTTTTCCCAACACTCAACTCCTCCTTTGCTACCCAAAATTTGCATGTAAAATTGACATATTTTTCCCATTAAAAATTCCTTCTTCTTCCTTTCTTGATTGACTTTCACTCTTCGTGAAAATGATGATTGCGCTCATCCCATGTTGAAATAACTGATTTGGATAAATTCCTCACCCAATCTCTTACATGAATTCAATGATTGTCTTTAGGGACACTCAACAACAAAATAGAAGGTTCACTCAGCAATGAACAATCAAGGAAAAGGTTTGGGATTTAAAACCCATGAATAATATCCCCTTTAGCCCCCTCTTTTTTGGAATCATAGATCCCTATCATTATCACCTCTCTCTTATCATAGCTAGAAATTATCACTTTTATTAATCATTTCAATGTAAATAATACATATTTTATCCCTTGGCCATATTAATCAATATGAGATCTTCACCCCAACATATTATCTCACTAGCCTAACTCATTGTTGCACCCCTTTTGTCACCTGAATGAGAGAAATAGGGATTCTTACAAGCCCAGTTGGTTTATCTAGGCAAGACAACAGTGAATGGAGTTAGAAACATCACACATAAGGAATAAGCAAAGAACTAAGATAAGAACAATAAAAGAAACTAAACTAGAGTGCATAAGAACATTAAAATAAAAACTAAACAACACTCATGCCACCAATGGATATGATTGTATTAGTGGAAAAACACCAAAGAGAAAGGGAGACATATGGGTCCCCTCTTCCTCCAGGGGAGGGCTCTTGTACCCCCAAATATTGATCTCTCCTTACAAGTAACAAACTAGAATGAAATGGTGAAGAGAATCCAAAGCACATTCACTCAAGAGGTGATATGAATGGCTAAATGAAATGGTGCTTGTATACTCTTGATGAGAAAAGAGGATTCTCTAAGAGAATACAAGCAACATAGCAATACAAATGAATTCCTTAGAAATATAGTGCACCCATGGCCTCCTTTTATAGCATATCTTTGAGGCATTATGCAACCGGTTTTTAGTGTGAACAAGGGGTCCTTTAGGGCACCCTTAGGTCTTTGACCAGCCCCCCAGTCAGATTTAGCTGAGATTTGGGTGTCAAATCGACTTGGAAGCTGAACAAGAAGTGGGTGGAAGGCCTACCAATATCATAAATGCATCGTTATGAGGGGTGTACGTTTTTTTGTGTCCACAGTCGCGCATCGTGTGCATGTGTGCTTTTCTTGCATTTCTGGATAGTGCATGTGCGCGCGCTCCCTATGTAGTCTTAGTGCATGCTTATTTTATAACTGGTTGTATAGTTTTGGACCTTTTGGAAATGAATTTTTGGTCCATGAGTGAACTAATGGGTGTTTTGAAGATGATGGATTCCTGTAACCATTTGCGGACGAAATTCCAGTGATAACAGATGCCCCTTGCTGTGTGAGTTTAGGAGCATACGTATAGCCAAAATACATCAATGTTTCTTCTACTGAGAGTAATTTGTAAGAAAGAGTGTTGAGGGGAGTATCAAGAGTGACCCATTGGAGGGAGAGGGGAACCTGTAAGATCCAAACCTTTCACAAGGGGTGAAAAAAAAAAAATTGTGTACAAACGAGGCAGGCATACCCCATGCTCGTGTCATGTAACTCAAAAATGTATAGCATAGTAAATGAGGTTGTGTGTTGACGTAGATCATTGCAGCACCCTCCGGAGCGATGTGATAATGACAGAGGAAAATTCTGATGGTGAACAAACTCTGAAAAAGGTAAGGACACCTGTGAGAAGTGTCGATGATACGCAGACATTGATAGTCTATCAAATTTTAGAGGTCTTCGGCATATATAAAAACAACTGAAATAGTCAAAAAGTAAGACCCACTGCCACATGATAAAGTGTTGAAGTTGAATGTCATGGGGGTCAACGACAGTAGAGAGCAATGAGGGTTCTCTCTATGCCATCCAAGACTCTTCATTATAAAGGTAATGAGAGCCAAGATATTGTCGCCCTTATAGGAACTGTGTTGATGTCGATAGAAAGGGAAACACGACTCCAAGAAGAAAAGGGCTTCATGAAATCCACCAGGTAAAATCAGGAATTGAGGAGGAGCATGGACAGAGTCGAGAGACAGGGAGACTCAAGACTACCCTTGGTTGGGGGATTTGTGAAGGATAAGTGGAAGCAACCGTGAAACTGAATCTAGTGTCAGGGGGACGACTAGATTGGGGTTAAATTGTGCCAGAGGCGTGACAAAGTAGACAAACTCAGAGATCAGAGGTACATGGGTTGTGGGATGTTCGGGGTTTATGGATGATGTCAACAAGAGTAGAAGATAATGTATGCACCAACCAAGGGTGACATGGTTTTCTTTTGCCGAAAAAAGGAATGTCGCCAAAGGTGATGGAAAAAAACTATGTAATGGCTGAAAACAGAGGATTTTTACAGTTACCAAAATAAATAAAGAATCGGTTGGGAGAAGTGTACAGATACAGAAACGAGTGCCCCAGTACAATATGACTTGGCCTTTGAGGGTGAAATTTGCATGGAAAGAAGGTGGAGGGTGGGGGCCCCATAGGTGGGTTTATGTATTAGGTGAAATGAATGGAGGACAATCTGCAAATGGGAAAACTAATGGTGGATGATATGGAGGGATAATGATAGTATGGAGGTACATTACAAAAGGTGAATCAGGACAAGATTACATGGGAGTCCATTATGGGGAAGTTAGAAAAATGAGGAGAATTAGCATGCAGCTAATTCTCAGGAATGCAAAGACTAGGAGGAATCCCAGCCCTAGGGGTTGAAAGAAGCATGAGTGTCAAAGTGCAAGGGGGACTATGAATGGGACAACTCATGGAGGGGAGAGTGCTACCGAGCGATAGTACTACAATGAAATGGAGGTGTGAGTACCACAGATTCAGATGGGGGGACCTTAGAGGCAAATATCTGAGCATGTGACTGGGAGATGCAATTGATATTCATAGGGAATGATTACATGTCAGTAGCGATGTTATACCTGAAAGGGTCGTGCTGATTTGTGGTGACCAAATACCTGCACACATGAACACAAAATACCCGACGTGAACAATATCTGAAGATAAAGAACATATAATGGTTATTTGATAATTTTGAGCATAAGCATGCATACATGGGTGTGATGTGAGAAAAATGCTCACTGGGGGCCGAAGATGGATGGTGGGCTGGGGACTGTGAGGGTGTAGGTGGCGGGATCCTAGTCCTATGGCTAAAGATGAATTGAAAAACAAACACATGGAGCTCTCGAAAATGATCCTGGAATTTTTGGTGAAGGGACTATATATAGCTGTAGGGCCCACATTGCCACCTCATTTGTACCTGCGGCCAGAGTGAGTGGACAAGAGTTTTGAGGAGAGATTTCGAGATTTCGAGAGATTGAGACAGTCGAGTTAGGATCCACAAGTGTCAGGTTAGTGGTCAGATACTCCTGCATAGTAGTTAGGATTTATTTTTTGGGCAAGGGCTATATGGATGACCGTACAGGCGATTTTGTGAGTGTGCCCCCCCCAATGCATGGGTGATCGAAAGATTCGTGCGCACGAGTGCGTGAATGCAATTGGGAGAGTCACACATGGGGGTGCTTGAAGGGGAAAAACAGACGCGCATGTAATGTGCACCTGTTTGAATCACAACAACGGATGCATGTGCGGCTGTGTTCCTGACAGTTCCGCATGTGTGCGCAAGTGTGTAGTGAACAGACGCATTATGATGTGCATCTGTATGTGTGACAAGGGAGTATGGGTGTGCCCCTGTATGGCCAATAGTCACGCATGAGTGCACTATTGTGGAATGAACAGGCGTGCATAGGTGTGCGCCTATGGGAAAACATGTCGCGCCTTTTAGGAAAAGAAGATGGGTGCAAAAAATTATCTTTTTTGGAGATTTTGATATTTTATGGGTTGTGAGGGATGATCAACTACTGTTTATGTGGATGTAGGTTAACAATTGGTGATTTCGATCCATTGGAGAGAGAGGGACTGAGCATGGATGAGGGAGGTAGTGAGGGATGAGGAGCCTATGGTACAGGACACTTTGGTACCTTGTGGGCTGTTGAAGTTTTTTGAGTGTTCACTCTTGCGGGAATAGGAGTACCTGCTGCAGTTCTTGATTACCATGTGGAGTCCGGACCAGCAGTGCTTCATTGTGCATGGTGAGTTGTTGGCCTTCACTGCGATGGAGGATGTTTATTTTCTAACTGGGCTCCCTTTTCGGGGAACCCCGTTACCGGCAGAGCCCGTTCTACCTGGGGATGGACAGTTGGCGGTCTTAGCCCATAGGTATTGTATGGGGGAGAACTATATGTCGAGCTCCGTGGTGAGTATTAGGGCGATGGATGCCCTTGTGCATATTTGTGTGGAAGAGATGGTAGTGAGAGTATATGGGTCTCTTGCGACTCAGCGGATCAATGGGGGTCAGCTGAGGATTATGGAGAGGGAGCTGGGGGGTGAGAATTTCACCTGGGGCTTGATGTTGCATGCCAAGATGGTGGGGAAACTCAATAGGTGTCGAGCTGCAAAACTTAGGGTATTTTTTCTTTGGTTCCATCTTGGTAGCATGGTTCTTGGAGAGGGTGCCTATGTTGCGCCCTAGAGTGCTTTTGGATGCACCAGGTGTGCGAGAGCCGTGACTATGGTAGTGGGCGACGATTTTGGTTCACAATGGTGGTGGGGAGTGGGGCCATTAATTTACGATCGAGGCTGCATGGGTGTGGCATCAGATGCCATAGATTATCCTCTAGTTTTCGTATAGTGGGGTGGGCTTTCGGGGGGACCCGGACATGGTGCTACCTCCTAGAGAGGCATTCGACCGGAGAGGTATGTTGATTTATTTGTTTTGATGGTTTGAGATTGAGATAGTATATCATGTATTTTATGTATGGATGGATGTTGATGCTATCATTTGTTTGTGATGTGTGCAGATGTGGGGCCTTGCGGGTGCAAGGTGGAGTTGACCAGGGTGTCATCTTGTCAGGGGCCGATGAGACCACCGCAGGGAGAGCCGCGGGCATGGGAGAGATGATGATGGGAGGATGTTGGGGAGAGACCCGTTGATGATGAGAGAGTGGCCAGGAGATGGCGCTATGATGACTCTGGTGCAAGGCCATCACATGTTCCTCCAGTTGGGGCCTGGGGAGAGTTTGAGGATTTTCTTTGCCAATTAGAGGTGGTGATTTAGGGGGTGCCTGAGGGTATGTGGGTGAAAATCTAGGATGAGGGGATCCTAGAGTAGTGTATTGGTCTTCTGGCGGAGTCACGGACGCTAATCCGTAGAGCAGTTGTAGCGGGAGCAACGACGACTGGGGGGTTTCCCCTAGGGCCTAAGGGGCCGATAACTAGTGGGGTACCTCCTTCAGAGGGAGGACCGGGTGGTGGTGCTCTAGAGGCACCTTGAGTGCCTCGAGTGATGGATTTTTGTATTTATAGAGGCTTGCGAGCCTATTTTGTATATGGTGTTGTGACACCGGTTTTGTATCTATAGGAGTGAGATGGTCACTTACCTACGGATGTTTGTACTTGATGTACTATTTTTTGTAAACATTGATGGCACATTTGACCGATATATATATATA
>ML789919.1:161548-204257 GCA_009831015.1 Picea engelmannii | reverse complement strand
ATATATATATATATATATGTAAAGATAAGCAACATCACATCAACATCACATCAAAAAAACAGTACATCAGTATTTACATGGAAACCCAAATGGGAGAAAACTACATAATTCTTTCTTATATATATCAAGAATTCATTCATAGGAAGCACCAACTTCCCAATTCTCCAACTGCAACTGGAAGGAGGCTACAACCCCCTATTCTCATGATCCAACTTGAAGGAAGCTACAACTCCCTGAATTCTCTAGCTCTAATCAAAAGGAGAATACAACCCCTTGGGTTCTCCGTCTACAACCGAAAGGTGCCTACAACCACCTAATTCTCAAGTTCCAACCTGAAGGAATCTCCAACTCCTGGATTCTCCGACACCAACCTGAAGGAGGATACAACCACCTTTCCTTGCCTCGTCATATCGCCTTGAAGTGTTAAGTCCTAAATAGTGGCACATTACCCCTTAATTGGGGAATATTACATTAGTAATGTTATTTTATTTATTTCGGCTTAGGTCCATTAGTTGTAATTTTACCTCATAGTCTCCTATATATACCAAGGAGACATTTTCATTTGGAATCATCTTGTATTTGCACATTTGTGTGGTGTATAAGGAGGTTTCCCCCTCAAAGAGGCTTATTATCTTAAATTATCTCTTTTTCAAGGCGTTGAGTACTTATTCTGAGGTTTTTCTATGCTATATAGATATTTGGCTCTTAACATATGGTATCAGAGCTCAAGGTCTTAGGGTTTCGCTGCTACATATGAGACACCTTGGAATTTTTGCTATAATTTTTTTTCTACGATGTTTTAGAAGGAACCCCTTGAAGGATATTTAGTAGATAGGTCAAAGTACATTGGGTTCAAATTTCAGCTTCTGAGACCTTATACTTTATGAGATACATCATTTGTAAGATAGGGTTCTAGAATCATCCTGAATTGAGTCATCGCAGAAGTTTCGCTATAAATTTTTTTATTTAACGTTTCAGACCCTGAAATCCGTAGAATATTCACATAAAATATTAAGGTATCTGTGATAAAATTTCATCTTCTGGGTCATCTTACATTTGTGGATACACCCTATGGAAGATAGGGTATCTGACTAGTCCTATTGACTAGTCGTAAGCAGGTGTTTCGGGTAAAAAAACCATAAATTGTTACTAGAGTATCCAAATTGAGTGAGTCTAGTTGCATTGGATAGTGGACAATATGTAGTATTTTTGGTACAATTTTCATAATTGTATAACAATTATTTTGTGTGGGGCATGCTATACAAGTGAGATCTCCTAGAAAGGCAAAAAATCAACAAGTTGTGGGGAAGTTACCATAAATTTCACTTGGCACATCCAATTTTGATCAAACTCATGGCATTCCAGAGAAGAAATATCAGATAACTACAAAAAATAAATTTTCATACCCAGAAGGGCCGAAATTTTGGAGATACAGCAGAAGAAAGATTGTCTAGCCGAACCACCTCAAAATCAAGGTTTAAAAGTGATACTTGGCCAACATGCCACCAAAAAAGGGAAATTCTACACCAAATAAGAGTCCAGATAGTCCTACTTGGACTCTTGATGAAGGTGAAGAGATATGTAGGGACCTAAATGATTTACAAAGAAGACAGTGAAAAAATATGAACTACAAGGGGTGATGGATGATTTAAAAAGGGATATCATGGAAGGATTGAAAATTTTCCTAATAGAGAGAACAACTGAAAGTGAAAATGTATCCCATAAAATTCATGATGAGGACACAAGGAATATGAATCAAGAATGGAGAAAATCCAAATTTGGTTTGACTACCAACCACGTTCCTAAGATCGATATGAGGAAGTTTGATGGCAAGGACCCAATCACATGGATACTTCAGATGGAGCAATTATTTGATCTACATGATGTGCCACATACACAAAAGGTACAAATTGCTTCTTTATATTTAGAACCCAATCAATTTGTGTGGTATCGATGTGTTTGTTCTTTCAAATCACTCATCACTTGGACAATTTTCATGTAAGAAATGATAGCACACTATGAGGATACAAGGAGAAATACCTTCTTTAGCCAATTGATAAATCTCAAGAAAAAGGGTTCAGTTACAGAGCACATTGAGAACTTCCAAAGATTGAATATAAAGGTCAAACATATTCCAGATGAGCACTTGATTGATGTATTCATAGGAACTTTAAGGGATAGCATTCAACATGAGGTTCTCCTTTGGGAGCCCAAATCATTGGAGAATGCATTTAGGGTGACAATAAATGTTGAAAGTAAAAATATGGCTATGGATACAAGAAGGACCGCTCCTAACATCTATCGATAGAATAATGCTCCTTCTTATAAAACACCTCAACCTACAAGGTTGATGCCTCAACAATTGGAGGAAAGAAAAGTAAAAGGTTTATGCTTTAATTGTGATAGCAAGTACAGTAAGGGACATAAGTGTGGTGACAAGAAATTATTCTATATATATTTTGAAGAGGAAGAAGAACAAGAACCATCTCAAGATGAAAACATAGAAGTGATTGCTTCTGAAGAGTTGAGTCCCACGATATCATATAATGCATTGGTTGGAATTAGCACTCCTCAAACCCTCAAGATCGAAGGATAAATCAAAAATAAAAAGGTAATAGTCCTAATTGATTCCGGTAGTACTCATAGTTTCATTAACTATAAATTAGCCAAAGCTCTCAATTTCTTTGTACATCCAGCACCAGAGTTTCAAGTAATGATTGTAGATGGACGAACTATCAATTTCTCAGGAAAATGCAATAAGATCAATATTACTATGGGGTAATATGCATTGAATAGTCCAATGATTTCAATACCCATGGGTGGTGCTGATGTCGTACTAGGAATCCAATGGTTACAATCATTAGGAACAGTGGAATTTAATTTTCAATAACTTTTCATGAAATTTTCATTGGAAGGAAAATAAATTGAGTTAAGAGGTATCACAGGGAAACCCTATAAGGTGATAATCTCTAATGGCATGAAAAAATTATTGAAAAAGGGGAATCAAGGTGTAATTGCACAACTATGCTCAATAGATGTTCAAACATCTAAGCCATCTATTCCCCTAGATCTCCAAGGGATCATTGATAAGCATTCCAAAGTATTTGAAGATATTCCCAAAGGTCTTCCACCCACTCAAAATCATGATCATACTATTTACCTAATTCATGGGAGTTTTCCTCCTAACATTAGGCCATATAGATACCCTTATGCCCATAAGAGTGAAATTGAGCGTATGGTTGACGAAATGTTAGAGGATTGCATTATTAGACCTGGCCAAGGTTCTTACTCTGCACCGGGGGTAATGGCACTCAAGAAAGATGTCTCATGGCGTATGTTTCTAGATTATAGAGAGCTCAACAACATCATTATTAAAGATAAGTTTCCCATTCCCGTCATTGATGAATTGTTAGATGAACTACATGGAAAAATCTATTTCACAAAGTTGGATCTCCATTCAAGGTATCATCATATTAGAATGAAGGAAGAAGATATCCCAAAAACAACATTATGAACTCATGAAGGCCATTATGAATTTTTGGTCATTCCTTTTGGCCTTACAAATGCACCTTCCACATTCCAAGGGTTGATGAATTCCATTTTCAAGCCCTTCCTTCAAAAATTTGTGTTGGTATTTTTTGATGATATACTAATCTATAGAAAGTCTTGGGAGGATCATGTGCGACATGTTGACAAGGTGCTACAACTACTGAAGGAGCAACAACTATATTCCAAACCATCCAAATTTTTCTTTGGGGTGAAGGAGGTAGAGTATTTGGGTCATATTGTATCTCATGAAGGTGTCAAGGTAGACCCTAACAAGATTAGGGCCATGATGGACTGGCCGATTCCCAAAACATTGAAGAATATTAGAGGATTTTTGGGTTTGACAGGTTACTATCGCAAGTTTGTTCAGCACTATGGAAGAATAGCAACGCCTTTAATGACACTAACTAAGAAGGATGCATTTTTATGGACTCCAGAGGCAACTAAATATTTTTAACAACTTAAAGAGGTGACGTGCAAAACTCTTGTCTTGACCACTCCAGACTTCACAAAAACCTTTATTGTGGAATGTGATGCCTCGAGAAATGGAATTGGTGTTGTCCTAATGCAAGAAGGAAGGCCCTGACTTTTGAAAGTTGACCACTCAAGGGAAAGGACTTACACAAACCCATTTATGAGAAGGAAATGATGGAAATACTATATGCATTGAAGAAATGGAACCCTTACCTAATAGGTAGGCACTTCAAGGTCAAAACATATCATGATAGTATTAAATACTTCTTGGAACAAAGACTATCTTCAGAAGAACAACAAAAATGGGTGACCAAGATATTGAGTTATGATTTTGAAATCGTCTATAAAAAAGGGAAGAAAAATGTTGTGGCATATGTACTTTCAAGAAAGGATGAAGATGTTGAGTCCTTTCTCTGTGCTATCTCGATCATTGTTGGAAGCAGGCCAAAGGCCGAGGAGGAAAAGAAAGGCATTTTTGGGAAAGAAAGCATGCACAAGGAAAGTGACAGCTGGAAGGAAACACAAGACACACACATGCAAGGAAAGAAACAGCTGGAAGGAAGAGCAACACACACGCATGGGAGGAAGGCCTAATGACGGAAGGGTTAGGGTTTTGGTAAGGTATTGTAACAGTTGAAGAGCCAAAAATGTATAAATATAGATACTGTGGTATTATAGAGGGTTCAGGTTGTTAGTGTTAGTTATGATTGTTGTGGTTTGTAGTTATGCATGAGTTGATGCGATATGTAAGGGTTTTGTTGGATTACCTATTTTGTGTAAGTTGTTGAGCTTAAGCTATGAGCTAGAGGGAAACCAAGGGAGGGTAGATCTTGAGGGTTAGATTGCAGGCTGGGGAGCCTAGTGCGATCTAGTCTACCACATATATATCTCACCTGACTATCGAGGATTGTAAAGTGCACGACGTTGTAGATGTAGAAATACCATAATAAAAGAGCCAAGAGACAAATCTTTATGGACGTAGCCCAGGAGGGGATGAACCATGGTAGCATTTGTGTTGTGTGAAGAATGTATATTTATCTTTATTATTTGAAGTAGTTATTATTATGTTGAATGAATGAGTTATTATATTGTCTGTTTAAGTGTTGTTGCATTATTGAGGGTATAAGCTATGGAAATTACTACATAGTCGTGAATAACAACATGTTTCTTTTACAATTTATAATAATGGGTCAATATTCAACTCCCTTATCTCACACACAATCCTAGGTTGTAAACACATGAGTCTTGCAACCACCCATTAAAGCTATCTCGGGTGAGATTGCACAATGCATTGTATGTGTTGTGTTGCCTTCTGTTTTACCAGGAGGGACGATAGTTTTAGAGGCTTTGTTGGAAACTCGATAGACATGAACCCTGGGTCAATAAACTCAGACATAATAGAGGAATAGTAACCAACAAATGGTTCTGTTTCCGTTGGTAGGAACAAGAGAGGGTTGAGTAGATGAGATAAGTTGACCAAGAAAAGAGAGAAGAAAAGATGAAAGCAATGAGCCAATAGAAGGGGATGGTGAGACTGTGGAATCCCACAAAAAAATAGATCGAAAGATGGTTGAGAACAAAAGAACTAGAGTTTTCACAGAAATAAAATAGAAACCCTAGAGTAACACCCCGAAAAATATCTGGAGAGATACGTGTTTACTGATTTGCACGAAGTCTTTTTCTGCGATTTTCCACATTTATTGAAAGAGTGGATATTAAGGTTAAAGGATAACCATGCAACGAACCACATTTGACAGCTTGAGTGGAACCCAATACAAATTGATCAACTTTAGCAGGTGAACAACAAATTCACCCGTGCAGTAGACTTTTGGCTTGATAGTATTGTGGTAGGTTTTATAACAGAGTTTGCAGTAGACACAATGAAGTCATACAATGCAGTGGAGCAAGAGTTTCTACAGGGACCTTGAGGAAGGTACATTCGATCGCTCTATACTTGATTAAGATATTTCTATATAAAAAAGGTGTAATGACAATGGAATTATATAGCTAAACGTTCCTACGTGCATGGGGGAAGGGGGAAAGCACTGACATAGGAAGGAGAAATGGAAGGAGGAAAGGATAAGATAAAGAAGGAGGAACCCTTGGACCCAATAATGATGGATGATGACCAGATCAAGTAGATCATGGTGATAGCTGGAAAGACACGTAGTGGAGTACCCTACCAATACAAGGTGAATACCAAGAAGAGAGATGTATCCACGAGGGAAGTCTTGGCGAGTGATGAGGAAGAGGTAGAGGATATCTGGAATGTGGAGCAGATTGAGGAAATCCTTCACACAACATATGAGAGGAAGACAAGAGGTCCAAGAGCTGGAAGAGAAGGAAACACTCCTATCCATATTAATGTCAGTGTGGAACCCATAAACCCATGTGCGACTAATACACCAAAGATAACACCACCGTTTTGACAACCGAAGTTCAGAAGCAGTCAGACAACAAGGAGTACATCTACACAAGGAACAACAACTGGGGGAGCCAGTTCAGGCAACACTAGTAAAGTATCTACACTGCGCAGAGGTAGTATTTTAGTATTCAAAATGGAAGGACATGATCCCACCAACAGGTTACCTGAATTTTGAGGAGAAGCAACTGAAGACCCTGAGAAACACTTGTTCATCTATGAAAAGATCTCGGAAGAAAAACAGATCACTGATGAAGGTACCAAACTTGCACAGCTAGCTATTATGCTAAAAGACAGCGCACTAGACTGGTACATGAGTTTAGACGCAAACAGTGCACCGGGGATGACAAGGACACTGGTAGACATTAAGAAGTTACTAATAAATGAGTTCCAGAAGTCGAGCTCAGAGGATCAATACATGAATGAGATGATCGAAATAAGACATAAACCAGGAGAGTCTGTATGGGATATTGATCAGAGATTCAAGCGATTGAAGGAAAAGTTAAAATATCTCATGACCGAGATGTAGCATCTACACATGTTTGTCAACTCATTGCTCCCACACTTAAAATAACCTTTGCGACAACAAAATTTCCAAACGTAGGAAGAGGCTTTGTAGGAAGCCCTGCAACTAGAAGAAAATGAGTATCAGCAGATGTACCCAACTATTGAAGAACTGAAGGAGGACTTGAAGAACTTAACATTTTAGATGAACCAGAATAAGAACAAGGACATACGAGAAGTCATTTGGTGTACTACATGTAGGACTAAAGAACACCACAAGAACAAATGTCCAACATTCGCATAATATATGGCAGCAGGAATACCAAACCCGTTACCCACAGGAGGACTATGGTGTGAAATATGTAAGAAACTGGGTCACGACCCTTATCACTGCATGCTCATGTAGAAATACCAGACAGTCCCAAAGAGATCATATTGCACCTTTTGCATGTCAATGGGCCACGATGATAAATATTGTAGAACTATGGAGTTGATGTGACAAAGGACATCAAACACATATAGAGTGCAGGAAGAAATGATTACTAGGAAAGATGCACCATAATTTAATTAAGCTCCATCTCTATACAAAACTTCACAGCAGCAATATAATACTGTGCAACAACCATATAATAACACACAGCCGCAGTACAACACAACAAAACCTCAGTAAAATACTTCGTAGTATAACTAGGAGCCTCAGTATAATGCGTCGAGAGGAGATCGAGAAGGTTATAGAGGTGGAGGAAGAGACTGAGGAGATTTCGAACGAGGTAGAGGACCAGTGGTATGTCACAATTGTCAACAATCAGGACATTACGCAAGGGAATGTCCACTTCCACCAACAACTCGTATGTATTGTCGCACATCAGACCATGATATAGAGGAATGTCTGACACTACTAATAAATATCTAGGAAAAGAGGAACCAGAACAACCAGGATGTTAAGTGGATTTCCGCCGAAGTAGGGGATGAAGGACGGAACATCAATATAGTTACTCGTGGAGGAGTTAAAAGAGGCGACGATGCTTTTCGACAAGGACTAGCACAAAACCAATGGGTAAAGAAGAACGTTGAACCAAGGAGACAGTTTGATGCACAGAATGAGAAAGCCATATTTACCGAAGCCATACAAGAATTTCAAAAGGAAGACATAGCATCGACTTCATATGCGCAGCAAAAAAAGGAAGCACCAGAGTATGATATGCCTCCATTATTGGATCATACCAACGAAATGAAACCCAAGGGACAAGTAAGTACAATCAAAGGATTTTTACATTCATGTGTAAAAGTATTAAGTGATCCATCATCTGTGAAAATATTGCAAAACATACTAGAAAAATGTAGCATCATGACAGAAGAAAAACTAGAACCAAAAACTGTCAATCACCTACATACAAGGAGAAGAACCAGTAGGAAGTTTAGACTGAATGACAACATCGGAGATTTCAATATGGGAGACATCATACTGGATCTAGGATCTAAAGTTAACGTATTACCAAAGAAGACATGGAAATGCATGGGAGAGATCACATTAGGATATTCACTTGTTCAATTGAAACTGGAAAACCAACACAAATTCCTACCAATCAGAAGATTGAAAGGAGTAACAATAGACCTAGATGGAGTACACACTAAATAATATTTTTAAGTCTTTGAAACAGTGGACGACACCACACCTTATCCAGCATTGCTTGGTCTGGATTGGGCATTTGAAAACCAAGCCATAATCAACCTGAAGACTAGGAAAATGGTATTTGAGTCATGTGAATATAGGGTCAAGGTGCCCTTAGACCCATCAGAAGGGGAGAGGTTTGTAGAACCTACTTTCCTATACTTAGAGGAAATTGACCAGTTGTACAGAACAACTACATGCGATGAGGATTATGTAAACCCAACTGCAAATGGGATACTAAGTTAGCGGAGCATTACTCCATGTGAAACAGACTCAGATACCGGTTTAGCGAACTGGAAACAAAGGCTTAACGAAGTATCCACAAGGCGATGTGAAGTAATAGACCGTGCAGTAAGATGGGCAGGCATGGAAATCTGGGAACCACCTAGTTTCCATGGAATAAACGATTTGGAAACATTCTTGACACAGTACGAAGACACAATGTTAGAGAACCAGACACTATTAGCCCTTGATCTATCACTCAAGGCCACACCTGCAAGATGGTGGGGTGCCCACAAAGATACCATCACAGACTGGTATGAATGTAAGCGGTTATTGCGCATAAGGTTTGGCGCAGAATAGAAAAACAACAAACATTAGAAGTATGATGAACAAAGGGAACCAACAGAGCACTTGGAGGACTGTAGAACACTATGGAAATTGACACCCCCCAAGGAATGGCCTCATCACTTCAAACACACCTTAGAGGTTATACCAGCGAATTGGTATACAGACCAGGAATTGTGCAAAGGAACTACAATCTGGATGACATTGCAATAGAATTTTATAGTCACTTTCTCATTCGAGCATGAGAACCCCAACATAGATTCTACACTTAAATGGATAAGAGGAGTTATATTCATCAAAGCACCAGAAGTATAATTGATCACAGAAGAATAACAATGGAATAAACATACAATCAAGGCACTATTGTCATGTTACCATGTACAATAGGAAGCACCAGATGAAGACGATCCATGCGATATTTAGATTGAAGAAGCAGAAGGAGAAAGAGAGGTGGAAGGACCAGCCATAGAATCATAAGTCATTTCTACATCGATCAAAGTAAATAAAGTCAACATTGGTATAGTCGATAATCCCAAGATGTTCAGCATTGGAGACTACTAGGATGAGCAAACAATGGAAAGCATAACATAGTTGTTGTGCGAATATAGTGGCATGTTCCCCGCAACATTTATAGAGATGAAGGGTATAGTCAGAGAGCTAGGAAAAATGAAGATACCACTAAGACCTGAATCGAGATCAAGCAGACAACAACCATACAGATTAAACCCAATATAAAAGCATAAAGTCAAAGCTAAGATCGATAGGATGCTCGAAGCAAGCATCATAGAACCATTTGAAGAATCAGAATGGATAAGCCCGATGGTAGTTCAGGACAAGAAATGAGGGATCAAGATATGTGTTCGCTTGAGGAAGTTGAATGATGCATGCCTACATGACCCATTCCATACACCGTTCATGGATGAAGTGTTAGAAAATGTAGGTGGACATGAAGCTTATTCATTTACTGATGGATTCTTAGGCTACAATCAGATCAAGATAGCACAAGAAGACAGATGCAAGACCACATTTGTGACAGAATGGGGATCCTACCAATACAAATTCATGCCATTTGGACTGAAGAATGCACCAACAATTTTTTCCAGAGTAGTCATTGTTGCATTTAAGGAATTCATCCATCGGTTCCTAGAAGTATACCTAGACAATTAGATAGTTTACTGTTTGTTGAAAGACCATGTAGAATTCTTACGACTAATGTTAGAAAGATGCAGACAGTTCCAGATATCACTGAACATAAGGAAATGAATATTCAGAACCCTGTTTGGGATACTATTGGGCCATATAGTATGTAAACAGGGCTTATTAGTAGATCCCACAAAGATTGCAATAATTGTTAACTTACAACCACCAAAAACAGTCTGTCAGCTAAGAGGGACGTTGGGACATATAGGATACTATAGGAAATTTATCAAATTATATGCGCAAATTATTGCACCAATGGCAAAATTGTTAAGAAAGGACACAAAGTTCTAGTGGAATGACAAGTGTCAACACGGTCTGCACAACCTGAAGGGAAATATGGTTACCGCGCTGATATTAGTATTTCTAGACTGGGAGAAGACATTCCACGTGCATGTAGATGCATCAACCATAGCACTTGGAGCTATCTTGGCACAGTCAGGAGTGCGAGACTTGGATCACCTGATAGAATTTGCGAGAAGAAATATATCTGACTCAGAACATAACTATAACACGACAAAAAGAGAACGCCTAGATATGGTCTATGCACTACAAAAGTTTAAGCACTACTTATTGGGGAAACACTTTAATATGCTCATAGATCACTCAGCCCTAAAATATTTAGTCAACAAGCCAATGTTGGGGGGGAGGATCTGTCGATGGTTACTCCTATTTTAATAATTTGAATTTGAAGTAATAGTCAAGATAGGAAAATTAAATGCATGGCCTGACCACCTATCAAGGGTCACAAATGGAGAAGAAACTATGAATTTAGAAGACAACTTTCCATATGCACAATTATTTTCAGTACAGATCACAGATAAACATTTTGTAGATATCATTCAGTACTTGAGCACGGGTACTGCGCCACAAGAATATAACTCTGTGCAAAAGAAAAACCTAGTAGTACGTGCTGCCAACTATCAACTAATTATAGGACACCTATACAAAATGGGTGCAGATAGAATCTTGCGAAGATATGTGTTGGAACATGAAAGACCAAGAGTTTTAGTAGAAGCCCATGAAGGAATAGCAGGAGGGCGTTATGCAGGAAAATATACCATGCAGAAGGTATTTTGCATAGGACTATGGAGGCCAACTATTGAGCCTCTAAATTGACATCCCCACTACCCTATTATACTCCTCATCTATACCTTTTTGACTTACCTAAGCTTGGATAAATGACAAAGAACACTACCATTATCCATTGATGAGGTGATAAGGTAAAGTATAATTAATTCATGCATTTTTGTGGTTTATTAAGCTAGGAGACTAAATGTTTCATGTACTAATGTTTCAATTTGCCATGTATAATCTTTGACCTCTAGATGAGTCCAGCCTTTCTATACTAGCTCAGCCATCTGGTACTTATGCGCCAGATTGCCACTGTTCGAATCCGGTACCAAGTGCAGCTTCCATTCAGATATGGTACCGAATCTCACCTATCGCGATCTGGTACTAATGGCTATAGACTGTCATGATCTGGTACCAACCATTTGTGCATTGTTCGGATCCGGTACCATTTACCGAATCTCACCTGTCACAATCCGATACCGATATAGGAAGCATAATATACCAAGTTTAACTCCAGATCATACTAAAGATAATTGTTGGATGTTTGTTGAATCATTAAAGCTCTAGCAAGGTTATGACAAGCTTGTTTGTCTTGCTTCATCCTCATAAAATTTGTTTCATGAGGATGAAGCTTAAAATATGTAACCGAATATATAAATTTGACAATTGATTGATTTTCTAAAGATTTCACCTCCTTGTGTTTCACGACTAAGAATGTTTAAATAGTCATGGCAAGGATGGTGGAGGTAGTAGAGAGTTAGCATAACACAGTATGTGAAGCAGCGTTACAAATTGTAGAACACATTCTGAATTGAAGTTTAATAGAAGGATGTCAATTATTTCTAGGTCTTGATCATTTATGAATGAATTTGAGTTGAGTTGTTAGCATAGTTTAATTCTATGTTTTGAAATTTAAGTAAGAGGAATGTGTGGATTGGAAGAAATCTTACTGTAGACTCCAGTCGCTGACCTGTTGAAGCGGCAAGGGCCCACCACCCAACAAAGGTCAACATCCTTATAGATTAGTGTTAGTAGTTGATTTCAATAGTATAGATGTTAGATTAGTTGAATCTTAATTCTTTCAGATGATAACAACATAGTTTAGACTAGGATTTCGATCATACGATTGTTTGGAGATATTTACTTACTCTATTTTGCATACATTCTATTTCTGCTTTTATGAAGTTGATTTTGTTTCATGGACATAAATGTTGGTAGCAGTAATCAGACATATTTGGAGGAGAACTAGTGAAGCTTACAACAACACATTGTGAACCACAACATACTCAGTATATTGACTATTGAACTACCCATGCTATGTCTTGATGATTGATGTGTGATTTCCCTTTCAGAAGTGTGATTGCATAGTTAATTTTCTGGGTCATATAGCAGAGTTGATCTGTCAAAAGAACTCCATCTCATACTCATATGTGCTATAATGGAGTAGATAGCCTCTCTGTGAAAGACAACCAAAGTGTGTTTTGATTTGCTAGTTTGTCTTATTTCTAGCATGCTTAATCTAGAATAGTTCTATAATCATGACATTAGAATTACCTTTCTTACTGGTGTCTTGTAATTAATGAGTGCATTATACTAAACATATAAGTAGCACACCATTTTGGCGCCGCTGTCAGGGAGTTGCAAACAGTAGGAAGTGATTTTTAGCTTAGATTATTTGCATAGTTTTTGAATGATTTCAAAGGCTGCTTGAGGGAGGAGGATAAAACATTTAAGACATGAGTGAAGAGCCACGCGACCACTAGAGTGGGGTTCTCTGAAGCCAGGTTTCCTTCTTACCTTCTAGATAGAATTAGGATTTCAATTTAGTTACGAATCACATTTCCATTTTATGCATAGATATAGAGATAATAAGGGTATATTTGTAATCTCTAAAGATTCAAAAACAACCCCCGTCCCCACTAATCCAACTAACGCTGGTGCAGGAAAAATTCCACCAGGAGAAAGTTCAAGGGGAGCCAGCAAGGCTCTAGAGGAAGAACCTAAAATGGAAGAATCAACACTGGGGTGGGAAGAACGTGAATCTGCTGAACATTTAGGAGACACAGAAAATCCAGTTTCTGAACCATCTATCAGTGGAATCTAAAAAGAAGAAGGAAATGCAGCCACTGAAACTGAGACCTTCGGGTTTCCAATCTTGGATATTTAAGGAAACATCAGCATGAAGAATATCCCACTATCATCGTTACCCACTTTCAGAGGTATGTCAACTGAAGACCCAGATTTATTTTTATTCGAGTTTGAAATATTATGTAGAAGCTATAACTACTCAGACGATGCCCAAAAACTTAAGCTCTTTCCTGCTACAATGAAAGATTCATCCTTAAGATGGTTCATGAGTTTAGGAGAAAATACAATCCTCTCTTGGGATCAGATGAAAGACACATTTTTACGGAAATACCAAGACTATTTTAAGGATAATGCTAAAAATGACATTTTTAAAATGCAAGAAACAGAAGATGAAAACCCTGAAGACTACTTAGAAAGGTTCTTATACAACTACCAGAAATAAAAATTATTCACCACAGACCTAGTTGTAGTAAGAACAATATTTTTGAAGCGTATTAGAGATGACAGCATAGAAGTTTTAAATTTGTTAAGCTCAGGAGATGTGCACCAAAATCCTTTTCTGTAGAATATACTCAAGAGGACAAGCTAAAACAAGAAAAACACCAAGATATTCTTTTATCAGAAATACAAGACAAAGCTCAGGAACTATCACCAGAATTGAGTTAGGAAATTTATTAGAAAAATTTAAAACAAACATCTTGAGCACAATCAGTAACCAGTTAGATACCCTAAAACTGAAAAAGAAACAAGAATAAGAGATTGTTTTAGCAATCTTCTGTCCTAGATGCCGAAAGAGGCATGGTGAGAAAGAATGTCCATTAAATGTCATAGAAATCTGTGGCATGTGTACACTAGAGCACCCCACATTTGAGTGTCCAACTTTTCTTGAACTACAAGCCATGTTTAGGGGAGGAGGATTCCCACAAGAACAATCATACCCTTCTAGAAGACCTTGGAGAGCACAAAACCCCAATGCATTTTATGACCCTAATGCACAGTATCAACAACAACAATGGGGTCCTTCCCCAATGACCTATCCACATTGTACACCTCAACAAACTGAAACTCAACCTTGGCAACAAGGTTGGAGGGGGTCTGTGTATGGAAATACCTCTTACCCTACATATCCATAGTATCCTGCAAACATTTCCCAATTACTACCTAGATTCAACCCACCACAGATGCTCCCACCTGCTATACAACAACAATTTACAACCCCCTTGAACCCTAACCAACAGCAGCAAGCACCTATAAATGTCAATCAACAGCCACAAAACCAAGTTTCCCACAACCCTCTGAGACCAACAACAATCCATGCCCATCCAATCCCTAACCCCAATAATCGACCCACCCACCCTGTGCAAAATATAGAAGTTCAAACCTTTCCCACTTATGAAATTCAACTACGATCAGGGAAAGTTGTAAATCAATCAAATCCTGCAGTAATAATTCAGGAAGAAAATGATAATCATTCTGAGGAAGAAAACACTCAAAGCACCCCTGCAGAAGAAGAGACTTCCCCTCCTATTCCAATCACTTCTCAGTCTGTATGAGTACCTCAACAAGTTAATCTTCCACCCTACCCCGAAAGACTATTAGTAAAGAATCCTGACCCACCCTTGCACAAAGATATAGAGGATGAATTACGAAATGTATGTATAAAAATACCTCTGCTGCAAGCCATTAAGGATATCCCCATATATGCCAAAATCATAAGGGATATTTGCCTTAAGAAACTAGGAAGGAAGAATAAGGAACCTCCCCTTGTTCAGGTGGTGGGACAATTATCTGAATTTATTTATGAAATGTCATACAAATATAATGACCCTGGAAACCCAGTAGTCACTGTTGAAATTAATGGTATTTATTTACCAAACACACTCATTGATTTGGGTGCAACAATTAATGTAATGCCTTTTGACACTATGAAAAATCTCCAAATCAACTAGTTAAGACCAACCCAAACCATGATAGAGTTGGAAGATAAGTCAGCCATTATCCGTGTAGGAAGTTTAGATGATGTCACAGTCACTCTAGCTTCTTGGGAATATCCAGTAGACTTTCTAGTCATCTACTCTAAATAATCCTTCAAACCAGGACACCCTGTGGTTCTTGGTTGTCCTTGGATGGCCATAGCAGATGCCTTTATCAGTTGTTGGTCTAGTGAGATGACTATATCCAATGGCACACATAGCCAAAAGCTTGTCCTCTTCCCTCCTGCCCAACCAACACAGGAGATACCTGTCTGGTTAGAAAACCCTTATGGAGAAGAAAATTGCATCAGACCCCTGTTAACATTTGAACAGGTAAGAGGAATGCAAGAACAATCGGATGAACAAGTCTTAAGTTTATTTTTGGCTGATACAAATTGTATTGAATACCTAAGGTCTTTTGCAGAATTTTCACACATTTTCAGTTCTGAATTTCAACAAACCTGACAGCTTGATATCACTCAATTATATACTTTATCACTAGCTTCCTCAGAGAAGGAAGAAAGCACTGAACTTGTTGATATTAGCCCAGGAAAACCTTTGTATATCAACTCTAGTTTGGAACAAGAACAAAAGACACAAGTAATTGAAATGCTCCAAAGACAATTTGATGCCTTTGCATGGGATTATGCAGACATGAAAGGAATTCACCCTCACACATGCACACATCATATCTACACTAATGACCAATTCAGACTAGTTAGGCATCCTCAGCGAAGGATGAATCCAGCCCTTAAAGATATTGTAAAAGAGGAATTGCAAAAACTCCTTCAAGCCAATCTCATATACCCCATTTCAGATAGTCAATGGGCGTCTCCACTTGTCATAGTTCCCAAGAAAAATGGTAAGTGGAGAATATGCGTAGACTTCAGGGAGTTGAACAAAGCCACCCATAGGGATTATTTCCCCTTACCATTTATTGATCAGGTGTTGGATACCTTGTCTGGAAAGAATTATTTTTTGTTCCTAGATGGGTTTAGCAGTTATAACCAAATACAAATAGCACCCAAAGACCAGGAGAAGACCACTTTCACCTGCCCATGGGGAACCTATGCTTATAGGGTTCTTCCTTTTAGACTTTTCAATGCCCCAGCTACTTTTCAAAGGGTTGTCCTAGCCATTTTCTCTGACTTGATCAATGATTGTGTGGAAGTCTACATGGATGAATTTACAGTCCATGGAAAAGACTTCCAGGAAGCTTTGACCAGTTTAGAAAAAGTCTTGATTAGGTGTAAGGAAAATAATCTTTCCCTAAGTAATGAAAAGTAAAACATGTTGCTCACTGAAAGTAATCCAGATAAGTGAAAACTATATGTGGCACGGTGATTGTCTCTACAAAACCGGACCAGATTTGGTAATCAGGAGATATGTAAGGGAAGATGAAATTGATGATATCTTCCAAGCCTGCCATGATGGTCATTGTGGAGGACACTTCGCAAACAAGAGGACCGCTTATAAAGTTCTGTAATCTGGTTATTATTGGCCTCATATTTTCAAAGACGCTAAAACCTATGTATCCAATTGTGATGAATGCCAATGAATGGGTAAGCCTACTGCACAAGACCAAATGCCACTTCAAGCCCAAGTAGTCATTGAGCCTTTTGAGAAATGAGCATGAGATTTTGTAGGACCCATTAACCCTACATCTAAAAAGAAAAAGTACATACTTGTATGTACTGACTATGTGACTAAGTGGGTTGAAGCAAAAGATTTACGAGCTGCAAGTGAACAATCAGTGGTAGATTTCCTTTGTAATGACATATTTACTAGATTTGGTGTACCTCAAGAAATTGTGACTGATCAGGGAACACAATTTACCTCTAATCTCATCAAAGTTGTTACAAAAAAGTACCAAATTAAACACAGAAAATATACACCCTACCATCCATAGGAAAATGGACAAGTAGAATCTACCAACAAAGTTATGGAGTCCATTCTTACCAAAACAATACAGCTACATCACAAGGACTGGGTTGATAGATTACTAGAAGCCTTATGGTCTTATAGAATCACCTCAAGGAATACAACAGGACATACACCCTATGAGTTGGTATATTGGAAGCAGGTACTTCTCCCCATAGAATTCTAGATCAAAACCTTCAGAACTACAGTACAAGTTGGCATGAACTTGGATGAAGCCCAGCAACAAAGACTCTTGCAGCTTAATGAGTTGGATGAAATCAAGTAGGAATCACTTCAAAGAACCACCCTCATTCAAGAGCAGAGAACAAAATGGCATGACAAGTATCTCAAAAAGAAAAAATTTCAACAAGGAGATTGGGCCCTGTTGTATGACAGCAGATTCAAGAACTTCAAAGGTAATTTAACTACTCGTTGGATGAGACCCTATGAAATTGACACTGTCTATGACAATGGTTCAATCAGGATAAAGACAATTGATGAACAAAAGACACCACTACTTGTGAATGGTCACCGGTTCAGAATATTTAACAAACCCCTATCAAGAGAGGAATTTTTTACTCATATACTACATAATTCAGATATGTAGGTGATCAGTAAGGAAGAAGACCTTCCAACTGATCCACATTGATTGATTGGTTTATTTTTAAAACTCTTGTACATAGGTTTGGATTGTGTTTTGTTAATAAACTGAAGGTAACAAGGGATTCTTACCTACTTTTGTTTTACTTTCACATTTTATCTTTGTAAGTATATTTCTATAATTTATTTGATCCTTCAAGAACTTGCTAAACATCCATTTGTAGGCATCAACAATACTCTGGCACCATAAATCCTTCTCTGGTCTGATACTAGCAGTCCTGTGCTGGTCCGGTACCAAAAATATGTCCATATATGGTACTATCAGGACACATCACCTAATTGACAAGGAATGCTACGCATATTTCAAAAGCTTATGTCAATGAATAAGAAGTATGAAGCCATGCAACAACCACTTAAGCTGGAACCAAGAAGCCGAATGCAACATCAAATGGCAGCTCATATGAAGCAATAATTTCTTTTGGTTTTGTTGCTGACTAAAGGGAAGTATCTTTAATTTCTTTTGGTTTTGTTGCTAGCTAAAAGGAAGAATTTTTAATTTCTTTTGGTTCTGTTTCTACCTAAAAGGAAGTATTTTAATTTCTTTTGGTTGACAAAGAAGACATAATCTTTACCTATGATTGTTAAAAGAACCATGCTTAATCTGCTTTAAAGTCTAGAGGTTGCCCTTATCTAGTATTTCAACATGATTAAAGGGATAAAAACTATATTAGCCTACAAGTAACTATCTCACCCTAACTAGACTTCAATAGTATTCATTAGATTATCTTTTCTAAAGAGTAACATTTGAGTATATGAACACTCTCTTTCATGGGCACACTAGGAAGAATTTTATGGAAGAGGATGTATTAGTACCCTAAGGTAACTTTAGGTCATTCTCTTATGGAAAAACTCAGACAAAATTATACATCTGGATTTAATGTGCAATACATAAGTTTATTTTTCCTTCAAACAAATCTTTAAAGACATCCAAATAAGAGAATATACCTTCCAACCCAATACCATCCCATCCTGTAAAAAGGTTTTCAAATGAGCCTCTCCTATCACCATGCAAAACAACTCTTTAATAAAATCAAAGTAGGTGACTATGGACAAGAAGCCTCTGATGGAAAAAGGGTTTAAGAGACTAACCCGTCGGGATACTGAATAGGTCTGCTGGCAGTGGGTACCGGTCTATGGTATGACTAGGCAAACCCATCAGGGTACTGAATAGGCCTGTTGGCAATGGGGCATTCTGCCTGGGGAAGGGATGTCTCTCACTAATTATCACAACTACCCCACCGGAGTACTGAACATGCTTGTTGGAAGTGGGTTCTAGTTGAGAAATGTCTCATCTATACTTGTCTAATTGAAAAATCCACTTTTGTCATCTAAAAGATGAACACTACAAGCAAATCTCATTGTTAACGTTTATGAGATACAACTCCAGATTACTAAACAAAGATAATTATTACAAGAAAATGTCCATTTGAGAATTACCCTAAGTCAACCTTACCGGTCTGACATCTAAAGCCTACATTACCTAAGAAGGAAAATTCTTAAAAGTGGATCCCTAACTAGGGAGTCTAATCTACTTACACTGTGAAATTTATCCATAACATCTAATGATAGTAAATCTCTGAAGCAAGTTAGGTTGGATCTGTTCTTTTGGAAAAAATATAAAAACCTCCCTGTTTTCATTGCAGAATGCTACCCTTTTTAATAAGTCATCAAAAGAAATCCAAAGAAAGGCATGTGATCATATGCTAGGTGATAAATTTACTTCTGGAATTTGATTCGGTTTCTTTTCTATTATCATATTTTCTCCATTATGATACCCAGTGTTGAATCTTCTTGCATAAGGATATGCAACATTCTTGGCATGGGGGAAGGTCAAAGAGCTCCTTTAGAACTCTTTTTCATACTCACTTCTCATCTTCATAAACCAGCATGATCACCCTACAACCCTTCAGAACCAAACATAAAAGAAGATAAGCACAAAATAAAGAAGTTTCATGAAGTACAGGAAATTCCAGTACCAAGCTTCCAGAAAACTCCAGCCTAAAAAGATGAAATCTGACAATCTACAAGCTTGAAATACAAAGGCAATCACATATGCTATGGGTATTGATCATACAATGTTAAAAGAAAAGGTAACATGATATTATTTATTTTCCTTTGCTTATAAAACTACAATAGGTATGAAAATGTATACTATATATTATGACCTTAGTGTTAAAACCATGCACCTATCCCTCATACCCATATGACTAACCTTAATCAATCCTCTCATCACATAAGTGCTCGAAAATGATTGAGGGAAAAATCACATAAAAAGTATGAATATGAAGCATGTCTAGTAATGATGGGCCACGAGCGTGCTTCATCCTTAAGCAAATCATGAACTTATATTGTGTCATGAGCCATGATTCAACATCAAATTCACCGCTCAGAGGTCCAATCACCTATCCCAAACAACAATGATGCTTCGACACCCAAATGTTCCATCCACATCATTATGCTAAATGGGTAGAAATGAAATGACTTATCTGGGTGGTGAAGCCATCCAGATAAGCCTCATCTTGTCTTAATTTCCCTTTGCATCATCTTTACTTAAACTCACCATTCGAATTAGCGAATCCATTACCATATCTTTTACCATTACCAACCTTTCTCCAGTTCTGAGCTTACCTCTCCCTACGATCTCCGGTACCAAGCCCTTACCCTCATCAGTTGACTAAATCCTTGCACTATAGCCCGATTTGTTTTCTCACAATTTATAAAGATGGTTGTAAGTAGACATGAACCGATCTTTCATATTTATAGAGAGACTGAGGAGTTCCAACTGTGTAGAGAGAAGTATTCTAGATCGAGATGGATGCCATTTTTGGAGAAATTCATAGGCTGGCATGAGAAGGTATCTCACGCATTTATTCAGGGTTAAAATGGAGAGATTGTGCATATAGGAAATCTGCAGCTAACAATCAATGAAGCAACTTTAAGGGAGGTCAAGGGATTACCTAACAGAGGAGCCAAGTATTTCAAAGGAGTAGGAATCAATAAGGAAATGTGCCAATGATTTTTGAAAGAACACCATCAACACCCTGATCGGAAAAAGGGGATCCCTAGGAACTATATCAAGGAAGAGTATCATCGAATGCTTGCTAGTCTTGAACGATTCCTCACTTGTGAGGGTAGGTATGTTGTAACCTTCATATATCATCTTAGGCTTCTATTACACTTTTAAGAAGGCCCTGAAATTGATTTCCCATATTTTTTATGGATGAGTTTGAACAAGATGGTAAGGGGTGTCAAATCCCTATCCAAAACTGAGAAGATTAGCATTTACCATCAAGGTCTTATTAAGATGTTAGTTTTACATGAAATCAGGAAGCAAAGGATTAGCTGGAAAATCCTCATCACTCAAGACCTTCCCACAGAAAAAAAACCTATAGAGGAAGCCCATCTTGCTCCAAAGAAAGATAAGGAACCTCAAAATAAAAAGGGCAAGAAAGATAAGACAACTCCATCATCATCCAGAATAGTGAGCAAAAACAAAAAAGCTAGTAAACAAGCAGGGCCCTCTTCCACAGTCAATAAGACTTTTAAAAGTCAAGAATCAAAAGATAAAAGAAAATTAGTAGAGGAGACTTCAACAGTAGCACTTGAGGAGAAGGGTCATAAGACAAAAACTGTAAGAAAAGGGAAGAATAGCTCAGAAAATAATAGTGGACAGTCTATAGAACAATCCCCTGTAACCATTCCACAAATAGAAAAGAAGAAAAGGAAGCCCGTGATAACCCTTGATCCAGTACCCCCTTGTAAAAGAACCACAAGGAGCATGGCAAATAAAGGAAAAGCAATTGTCAGTCCTCATACACATGAAGATCCAATAGATCTTACCTCCCCTTCTGAAGACCTATCAGTCCAGGATGACATCCCTAGTTTGACCGAGGAACAAGTCACTATTAATTTATGTTGGATGAGGGAGGAAGTGGAGGAAAGAGAATACATCCAGCAAGAAACAATGGAGTCAAGAAGGACCTTAACAAAAGAACAGATGAAGAAAAATATTTGGGAGTTGCAAAAACAAAACCAGGAACTCAAACAAGAAGTGAAGGAATACCAACTATTGGACAGGTATATCAAAAAGGAAAATGAGCAATTGAAAGCAACCAGCCAACAACTTCAATATGACCATGAGGAGACTTCTAATAAGCTCACGAAGGTATTGATACTCTTACAATACATTAGGTTCATAAAAAGGGAGTTGAAAGCAGAAGCCTCAGCCATCAACATCATTGATCCACAGAAGTAAAGAATGGAGTCTCAAATTTTGAAAACTTTTGGGTTTGTTTCAGTTGGATGAGGACATGCAATGGTTTTGGCATGGGGGAATGTTGAGCCTCTAAATTTACATACCCACTACCCTATTATACTCCTCATCTATACCATTTTGTCTTACCTAAGCTTGGATAAATGACAAAGAACACTACCATTAGCCATTGATGAGGTCATAAGGTAAAGTATAATTAATTCATGCATTTTTGTGGTTTATTGAGCTAGGAGACTAAATGTTGCATGTACTAATGTTTCAATTTTCCATGCATAACCTTTGACCTCTATATGAGTCCATCCTTTCTATACTAGCTCAGCCATCCGATAGTTATGCGCCAGATTGCCACTGTCCGAATCTGGTACCAAGTGCGCCTTCCATTCAGATCCGGTATAAAATCTCACCTATTGCGATCTGGTACCAATGGTTGCAGACTGTCATGATCCAGTACCAACCATTTGTGCACTATTCAGATACGGTACCATTTACTAAATCTCACCTGTCACGATCCAGTACCGATATAGGAAGAAAAATATACCATGTTTAGCTCCAGATCGTACTAAAGATAATTGTTGGATGTTTGTTGAATCATTAAAGATCTAGCAAGGCTATGATAAGCTTGTTTTTCTATTGATTCATCCTCATACACTCTGTGTCATGAGGATGAAGCTTAAAATATGTAACTGAATATATAAAATTGACAATTGATTGATTTTCTAAAGATTTCACCTCCTTCTGTTTCATGACTAAGACTGTTTAAATAGTCATGGCAAGGATGGTGGAGGTAGTAGAGAGTTAGCATAACACAGTATGTGAAGCAGCGTTAGATATTGTAGAACACATTTTGAGTTGAAGTTTAATAGAAGGATGTCAATTATTTCCAGGTCTTGATCATTTATGAATGAATGTGAGTTGATTTGTTAGCATAGTTTAATTCTATGTTTTGAAATTTAAGTAAGAGGAATGTGTGGATTGGAAGAAAGATTATTGTAGACTCTAGTCACTGACCTGTTGAAGCAGCAAGGGCCCACCTCCCAACAAAGGTCAACATCCTTATAGATTAGTGTTAGTAGTTTATTTCAATAGTATAGATGTTAGATTAGATGAATCTTAATTCTTTCAGATGATAGCAGTATAGTTTAGACTAGGATTTCGATCATACGATTGTTTGGAGATATTTACTTACTCTGTTTTGCATACGTTTTGTTTCTTCTTTTATGAAGTTGATTTTGTTTCATGGACATAAATGTTGGAAGCAGTAGTCAAAAATAATTGGAGGAGAACTAGTGAAGTTTACAACAACACATTGTGAACCACAACATACTTAGTATATTGACTATTGAACTACTCATGCTATATCTTGATGATTGATGTGTGATTTCCCTTTTAGAAGTGTGATTGCATAGTTAATTTTCTTAGTCAGATAGCAGAGTTGATCTATCAAAAGAACTTCATCTCATACTTGCATGTGCCATAATGGAGTAGATTGCCTCTCTGTGAAAGACAACCAAAGTGTGTTTTGATTTGCTAGTTTGTCTTATTTCCAGCATGCTTAATCTAGAATAGTTCTATACTCATGACATTAGAATTACCTTTCTTACTAGTGTCGTGTAACTCTGTTGATTACGAATCTTGGATTGATAATTAATTAGTGCATTATACTAAACATATAAATAGCACACCACCAACGATTCACAAAGACTCGAAGGAGTACTGTCAAAGATGTGACATTTTTCAAAGGGTAGGAAAACCCAACAGAAGGGATGAGATGCGATTACGACCACAAGTAACATTACAATCATTCAAGAAATGGGAAATAGACTTTGTAGGACCAATTAACTGACCAACAAAAAGAACAGGATCTATTTACATTATCACCGTGATGGAGTACCTAACAAGATGGGCGGAGGCCGCACCAGTGAAGGATTGTAGCGCATAAACAACAACACATTTTTTATTTGAACATGTCATCACTTGATTTGGGTGTCCAAGAGTTTTGATGAGGGACCTAGGAACGCACTTCATAAATAACACCATCAGTGCTATGAATGAAGAGTTTGAAGTCCATCACTAGAAAAGTACACCATATCACCCACATGCAAATGGAACAGTGGAAGCATTTAAAAAAATCATGGAGAACGCACTGACAAAGATTTGTAACGTCAACAGAAATGAATGGGACCTCAAAGTATCAACGGTATTATGGGTCTACAGGACTACTGGAAAAACTTGACAGGGAACACACCATTTAAACTGGTTTATGTCCAAGAAGCAGTGGTGCCATTAGAATTTTTAGTACCAAGCTTGCGTGTAGAAACAATTACACAAATGACAGAACAAGGCATAGTACAAGAGTGACTAAATCAGTTAATGACCATGGAGGAAGACTAGATATTAGCAGGATTCCACCAATAGGTTCATAAAGCAAGGGACAAAGCTTGGCATTATCGACACATAAAGAAGAAAACTTTCAAGGAAGGAGATCTAGTACAGATGTATGACAACAAATTGTTTCAACATCCAGGAAAGCTAAGAATTCATTAGCTAGGACCATACGAGGGAAAATCTGTCACATATGGAGGATTTTTACAGTTAAAAGACTTATCATGCACAAAAATCAGAGGAATGATCAATGGGAGCCAACTGAAGTTGTACAAGGACAGTGGACCACCCACCACGCAGTAAAAAAAATAAAATAAAATAAAAAATATTACCCACAGAGGCGCATCGCGCTGAAAGAAAGAAAAGACATGCATATTCGGGGAGGATAAGGAAAAAGGTTACATCAAAAGGGAAACAAGCGAGAAAAGGAAATTTGGAACAAGAAGTACGACAAGACAACACTAGGGGGAATTAAAGCACGACAAGGATCAATGGGATGCCACATTAATTGCACCAACAGGAGATGGTGAGGCAGAGTAATGGCAAGTACAAAATCAATGGATATGCATTGAACCTATAGTTAAGGTTCATTAAACCTATAATGAAGGAAGCGTCATCGACAATCTTAATGGAAAACCCATACAATACACGGGCGTGGGAGAAAATAGTCTATTCACAAAAAAAGAGCAGACATAGAGCGGTAGAGGCCGAAAATCAAAGAGCGAGTTCACAGAGACCATTCAAACCCAAAAACCATTTGAAATTCACCACCATGGCACCACCCAAGAAAAAAAAAGAAAGCCATCTCGCCAGGAAAAGCAGAGTTCAGAACAGGTCATGAGGACAAGTGGAAGAAGGTGAACAATAGCCATCGGATATCATCAATGTTGATGAAATCCCATCTCCAGACACAACACCGGTGAACCCAACACATATACTAGAAGAAATCCCACATCTGGAACCAGAGAGCATGAGTATAGATATACCAACAGAGGTACAAGAGCAGCCGAACTAGGACACAGAAACCCTGAAGAAGGCACAACTAGGGAATGTTGAAGCAGCTACGAGAGTTAATGGAATGGTGTCGATTTGGGAATCAACAGTTGAGCCGGATGAGTCACAAATGACCATATCATACCACCCACAAGAAGGAATGACTGAAGATGTCACAGGTCATCCAGAAGGGCATACTGAGGAGCAACCGGAAGCCGCTAGAACTTTGAGCCAGCCACCACCATCAAAGAAAGACAAGATACAGATACCCAGGTCACCTCGCAAGAAACCTGCAGTAGAAATCATTCTACCACGCATACCAGCTAGGGTACAGGTAGGACCGGACCTGTTGGGTCATATAGGGAAGATCAAATACTCAGACCATGATGTAGAAGATGAAGATAAGTTCCAGGAACTTGCAAAGAGAGTGTACATGGAGATCGTGGGAAAAAATCTGATTGGAAAACCGATTGATCAACCACTCCAATGGGAAACTGGGTTGCAGAAGACAAGAATTTTAGGTATGGTATACCTACCACATTTTGGCAGGGGTCAACACACAACCGCATGCATCAAACAATTGCTAGAAGTTACACATGGCAGGGACATCTTGTTGGACAATCTCGTGTCAATAGACGTAGAGCTTATCACAAAAATAACATGATTTCTGTCTCGAGGCATGGATCTCGTGCACTTTCTAGATGAAAAATATAGGGAGAAGGCACTAGTAGAAGAGATGAAGAAGAAGTATGGCACTGATAGGGGAGAAAGAGGGATCATTATCAAGAGGATTAACGATGTCGCAACACAACTGGGCACGAAAATCTTAGCCTGTAGGATGCTTAGAAAATTTTGCAGGGAGGAAGTTCCAGCCGGGGATGTTGCATTTGCAGCTCAATGCACAGAAGGAAACACAGTGAGCTAAGCATTGTATCTCCTAAACCTATTCTTTGGTGACTGCAAGGATGCACAATATCTAGGAATAGAGTTTCACCATTCATGGTTGATCACATTGATATCTTTCATGGGATGGAAAGAAACATGGTATGTATTTTTTGGCACCAGATCCAAACCAAATCAAGGAGGGAGATATTTGTTGCTCAGATTTAGGCCAGAGGCCAGGAGAAAAAAGGTGAATGAGGCCATCTTTAAAGGATACCTACACGACCTACATGAAGCAATCTCTAAGAAGTGGAGAATAACACCAGAGACTGTTGTGCGGTATAAAGACATCGCTAATTTCCAGGCCACGTGACATATGATGCAACACCCCTACCTTAGTAGGTTCTACTTGACCTCCTATTCTAAGGGTCATTCTTAATCTCCTCCTTGAGTCTGATTAACTCTTTGATTCCCCGCAAGAATCACTAGCACACAAGTATTTCCACAGGTCCTTTCTAGGCACCAACTCTTACCCACGTGACTAGTCGACGTGACCACAATCTTCACCCAAAAAGGTATTTCAGGTTTCACGACTTCATGATCCCTGATGTGAATCCCTCTAACTCGTTCAATCCCCAAAAACCCTGAAAAGGGATAATGGATCTTTGACTCCTCCCTTGACTTCACTTGATGTGAACTTCAACTGCGATTTGGGGCCTAATGTTTTGGCACTTCGGGATTTCGTGTATTGGCAAATTTCAATATAACAACTCCCTTCACCCGATAGCCTAAATCACGTTAACTCCTCGCCATGGATCAACGGATATGAGCTTCTCACGATCTGACGGTCCTAATTCTATCGGGACTTCATGAATCGGGAGTTCGCAACTCTCGACTCCGAGTCACAACGTTCTCCATGCCCTGAATTCTGAAACGATGAAATTCAAGTACAAGGTCAACGACTCTCATTGATCCAAATATAATGGCCAGTACTCCTCTTGAGCTTATGAGTGTTGAAAGACACTCAGCCTTAATCTTCCCACTGGTCTGGAATATTCAACGATCCACAGAACTTTGGCGATTCTCCCTCTGAGAATTTCAACCTTCCATTCAAACTTCTCAAAGACCTCTGGCCAAATGAATTAGCGTCTTTTCCCTTCTGAACTTATCTTCTGTGAGGTAACTTCAGACCTCGTTCTTCCCTTGAATTCTTTGAATTATATATTCCTCTTGAGCTTGATCTTTTCTACAGAGTCAAGGTTTCAAAAGGGTTCTTTCACCCACTCCCTGTGGCATTCACAATAACCTCTGGTTATTCACCACCTCCAACTCTGTGAACTCCTTGCAACAATAGTTCTTCAACCTTTATCCTTAGTTGGGAAAGTCTAATACTTTAACTGGCTTGCGTACACCTTGCACAACTCTATGCTATACTTGCACTTCTGCTGGTATACGAACAACGGTATCCCTCCTGAGATTTTCTGAGATAAAACTCAAAACTCGTCAACGCACTCCTTGAGGACTCTCACTGCACTCCTTGTAGGATTTATCAGGAAGAGAAACAATTGAAACTTATACTTCTCCTCTCACAGACTTCATACATTCAACATGAAATCACGAGCATACACACACATAGAATTGAAACAAATGCATAACATAGAATATAAGCAAACTGTAAACATACCATTCAAATAGATGTAACTAGAATTCATAAGCACCATGAGATCGGATTAAAGAATTCGTGTATTAATTCCAATGCTCTTGTACATGGGTTCAATAGCAATAGTTATTTTCTCATACAACCTTCTACAATATTTGTTCCTCTACTCTTCTTTTCTCTTTCTCTATGACTTAAAATTACAATGAGAATAATTCTCCCAACATAATACATACGAGGGATCTTTCTAGAGTTTTCTCTCTTACAGCTCTAGCTATCTAATCAAAATTAAAATCTATCTACTTTACATTAATTACAATTAAATGCCTCCACATCCGACAAATGACATCAACCCTCAAGATTTGTTTTACAATATCCAAAACATAAATGCAAATACATCCTCCCATATTTTTACATAAATGCTTTATTTTTCAAATTCAAAAAATTCTCAAAATGTGCGCTGGTGCATTTCCAATTGTTTTCACTTTTGCGCTTTCTTTGTTGGCTTGCTTACGATGCTCCTGCATCATACTCCCTTGGATGAAAAATTCATGAACTCTTGTTCATGAGCTCCTATACTTTATGTCCATGTTTCTGGATCTCCACTTCTCTTTCCCAACTGGCATCTTCAATTGGGTGTCCCTTCCATTTTATCAAATACTCAAAATATTTCTTCCTTCGGGTATTTTTTCTAACTCTTTGGTCAATTATCCTTTCCATATGCGGATTTTCAGATACAAGCATCTGTTTAACCCATTGAACTTCCTTCTGATCCTCGGATCCCTCTGTTACACCTGCTCTGTAAGGATATAGATATTCTACATTGAATATGGGTGATATACCTACCCCACTTGGTAATTCTATTTCATAAGCATTGGCCTCAAATTTCCTCAAAATCTTACATGGCCCTATCTTTTTCATCTTCAGCTTATTGTATGTTCCCCTTGGGAACCTTTCCTTCCACAAGTGTGCTAAAAATAAATCTCCTACTTCAAATTGAAGCTCTCTCCTGTGATGATATTCTCTGCGCTTGTATTCTTATTTGGAATTTTGCAACCGCTCTTTAATCTTATTGTGGATCTCCTGCATTCCTGCTGCAAAATATTCCACTCCAACACTTCTAAACTCATTCTCTCTAAGTCTCTCAACTCAGATACTCCTCTTGGATACATTCCATACATTATCTAAAATGGGCTTTGTCCTATGCTCCTATTAGGTGAGTCGTTATATACAAATTCCGCTTGTGGCATAATCTGATCCCATTGACTGTGATGCTCATTTACCAAACTTCTCAACAAGTCTCCTAAACTTCAATTTACTACCTCATTTTTTCCATCCTTCTAAGGGTGATATGATGAGATAAAATTAAATTCATTCCCAAATTCTTCCATAGTGTCCTCCAAAAATGACCAACAAATTTGGTATCCCTATCTGAAACAATACTCCTGGGTAAACCATGAAGTCAAACAACTTCCTTGAAAAACAGATTTGCAATGTGTGTTGCATCACTAGTTTTCTAACATGGAATAAAATGTGCCATTTTAGAATATCTTTCGACTACCACGAATATGGAATCACAACCCCTCTATGTCCTCGGCAGTCCTAACACAAAATCCATGATTGTTGCATCCCATGACCTCTATGGTACTGGCAATGGTTGATACAACCCTATATTATGTCTCTTCCCCTTTGCGTGCTGACAAATTCTACATTTGTTGACAAATTTCTTGTCATCTATACTCATCCCTAGATAATAGTATAAACTGTTCAACTGCGCAAATGTTTTGTCATGGCCAGAATGTCCAGCCAATCCCCCACTATGCTTTTCCTTCAGAAGATTCTCTCTCATATAAATCTCTAGAATACATAATTGATTTCCTTTGAATAACAGTCCATCCTGAATCAAATACTCGATCGATTGGTTTCTATCTCTGAGAACTGAATTCTCACATGCTTCATAAGCATCCTTGAAATCTAGATCATCTATGTACATATCCTTAAGGTTATCAAAACCTAAGGTCTTCACACGAAACTCCTGCATAATCAAACATTTCCTGCTCAACGCATCAATGACCTTGTTAGCAGTTCCAGAAATGTGCTTTATAACAAACGTAAAGTTCTGCATATACTCAACCCATTTTGCATGTTTCTGGTTCAATTTTTTCTATTTGGTTATGAATTGTAAAGTGCGATTATCGCTATACAAAACAAACTCCTTCGGAACCAAATAATGCCTCCATTTCTTCAATGTCTGTATGATTGCATAAAATTCTTTATCATACGTGGAATAGTTCTTCTTTGCATCATTCAGCTTCTCACTAAAGTATGCAATCGACCTGTTGTCTTGACTCAAGACTGCTCTAAATGCAAACCCACTTGTGTCACATCTTACCTGAAATGTTTTACTGAAATCTGGAAAAATTAGAACTGGTTGTTCAGTGATCTTCCCTTTCAGTAACTTGAAACTTTTCTCTACTTCCTCTATCCAATGAAAAGATTTATGTCTTTTCTTGACTGTGTCCATCATTGGTGCAGAAATTCCACTAAATTTTCTAATTAACTTCATGTAAAAATTGGCTAATCCATGGAAGATTCTGATTTCAAAGATGTTCTTTGGCGACAACCAATCCCTGATTGCTTTTACCTTCTCAGGATCCATCTTCAACTCATTCGAAGAGATTAGGAACCCCAAATAAATGAGTTCTTTCTTCATGAAAGATGACTTCTTCAAACTTATCAGCAACTTCTCTTGTTGTAACCTCCTCATCACTAGAGTTAGGTGTCTCAAGTGTCCTTCCTCAGTTTTACTGAAGATCAGTATATCATCAAGATACACAATTACAAACTTACCAATGAAATATTTCAAGACTTTGTTCATCAACCTCACAAAATTACTTGGCGCATTCGTCAATCCAAATGGCATGACAAGCCATTCATATAGCCCTTCATTTGTCTTGAATGTTGTTTTCCATTCATCACCTTCTCTCATTCTAATATGATGATAACCGCTTTTCAAATCAATTTTTGAAAAAAACTTTTCTCCACTCAAGCAATCCATCAAGTCATCCATCCTAGGTAAAGGAAATCTGTACCTGATGGTGATTTTTTTTATCACCCTTGAGTCTGTACACATCCTCTATCCACCATCCTTCTTCAGACTTAACACTGTTGGCACAACGCATGGACTCAAGATTTCTCTAACCAATCCCTTGTCCATCAAATCCTAGACTTTCTTCTTGACTTCTTCATTCTCCTGCGATGTCAATATGTACGCTACTTTGTTTGATAAAATCGCCCCTGGTATAAGGTCAATGTGATGGATTATACTCTTGATGGGCGGCAACGAACAAGGTAAATCATCCACCACTATATCAACGAAATTCTCCAGCAGTTCCGGGATTTCCTCTGGTAGATCATCTATCAATGTACTTGTCAAGACGACTCTAGGTTTCCTTACCACAACAAACTTCATGTCTTGATATTTCTTGACTTCATCAAGAAGATCCTTCCCACTCATGAGAAGTATAATGTTGCTTGTCTCTTATTTCACGGTCTTGTCTTCAATTGGCAACAACATATGCGTTCTACCATTCTTCTCTAATGTATACGTTTTCCTTCTCCCATCATGAACAACATTTCTGTCATATTTCCATGGTCTCCCCAACAAAAGATGATAGACATCCATGTGAATAAAATCACATAAGATCTCATCTCTATATCCCCCTATCTTAAATTCAACTAAACATTGTTTAGTGATAGTTACCTGATGTCCATTTTGCAACCACGAAACCTTGTATGGTCTCGGATGTACAACTGTCTCCAATTCCAGATTCTCCACCATTTTTGTGGATACTAGATTATCTGTACTTCCTCTATCCACTATCACCTTTCATACCCTATCTTTGGTCTTGCAAGTAGTTCTAAATAAACTGTTTCTCTGGACTGGATTCTCCGCCTCTCTCTCTAGCTTCAAGAGAATTTTCTGCATCATTAGGGATCTTCCACCGTTTGCATCTTATGCCTCAACATTTCGTCTTTGTGATTCTAAAATGTGAGATTCACCTCCTCCGTCTCTTTTTCTATCGAGGAATTCAAACTATTTGTGTTTGATCTTTCCACAGACAAAACACTTTATTTCACCTCCTCTGCCTCTGCCTCTTCCTCTTGCTCAAGGAAAAGTGTTCCTATCGACATATTGTCTTCCCTGTGAGCTTCCTCCTCTCTCTGGGTGGGTATGAGGTTTCTTCTCTTCCTCGGGTTTTTTTACTCTGTCTTGGGCAACCTCTTTGCCTCTTCTCTGACTTCTACCTCTGCCCCTTTGACCTTACTTTTGGGCCAATTTTTATTTTGCCTTTGAAGTAATTTGATAAGCATCTTCCACATTTCTAATCGTCACCAAGCTCATCTCATCTTGAATTTAATATCTCATACCATTCATGTATTTGGCGACCCTTTCATCATCACTCTCACGATGACCTTCTCTGATGTTAAGTCGATAAAATTCCTTAGTGTATTCTTTCACTGTCATCCCCTTCTGTCTCAAATTATGCATTCTTCGAAATAGATTAATCTAGTAGTTTCTGGGTATAAACTTGGCCTTCATTTTTGCAACCATTCTATCCCAGCTTTTGATTCTTTGCTTTCCCTTACAATGCATGTCAGCCTGCAGTTCATCCCACCACAGTGATGCATGCCCTTTAAGTCTAGTGACAACATGTTTTACTTTCTTGTCTTCCTCGACATCCTCATAGTCGAAGTATTTATCCAAAGCTCTAAACCAATATAGTAGCTCCTTGACGTCTAAGTTGCCTTCATACATTGGAATATCCATTTTTTCTTTGGCACCTATTCCTGTGACTACTCGAAATATATGTTCTTATGCAACATCTTCGGCTACAACTTCTTCTTTAGCTCCAACCTCATTTTCTCCTTCAACCTTACTAACATCTCCCATATCAATAGCTCATCTTTGTGCTGTCTCCATAGAATCTAATTGATAACAAAGTTCTCTCATTTCCCTTTCCACAGCTTGATCGATAATTGGTCTCTCTTGATGTCTTATGGGCAACATGGTTTAAATCTATTCCACACAGAATTCAAATCACAACTTGCCTTCTATCTTGTCTCACCTACAAAAAAAAACATTGTAGGTTCTAATGTTTTGATACCACCTAAAGAAACACCCCTACCTCAGCAAGTTCTACTTGACCTCCTGGTCTAAGGATCATTCTTAATCTCCTCCTTGATTATGATTGACCCTTTGATTCTCCGCAGGAATCACCAACACAAAAGTATTTCCACAGATCCTTTTTAGGATTTATGCCTATGCGAATAGGCACTAAGAGCCAACTCTTACCCACGTGACCATTCGACGTGACCACAATGTTCACCCGAAAAGGTATTTCAGGTTTTGTGACTTCACAATCCCTGATGTGAATCCCTCTGACTTGTTCAATCCTCAAAAACTCTAAAAAGAGATAATGGATATTTGAATCCTCCCTTGACTTCACTTGATGTGACCTTCAAATGCGATCTGGGGCCCAATGTTTCGGCACCTCGAGATTTCGCGTATCGACGAATTGCAATGCAACAACTCCCTTCACCCGATAGCCAAAATCATGTTAAATCTTCGCCACAGATCAATGGATCTGAGATTCCTGTGATATGATAGTCTTGATTCTATCGGGACTTCATGAATCGGGAGTTCGCAACTCTTGACTCCGAGTCACAACATTCTCCACGCCCCAAATTCTGAAACAACGAAATTCAAGCACAAAGTCAACTACTCTTGTTGATCCAAATCTAATGGCCACTACTCCTCCTGAGCTTATGAGTGTTGAATAACACTCATCCTTAATCTTCTTGCTGGTCTACAAGATCCAACAGTCCATGGAACTTCGGCGATTCTCCCTTTGAGAATTTCAACCTTCCGTTCAGACTTCTCAAAGACCTTTGGCCAAATGACTTGGCATATTTTCCCTTCTGAACCTATCTTCTGTGAGGTAACTTTAGACCTCATTCTTCCCTTGAATTATTTGAAGTATCTATCCCTCCTGATATTGACCTTTGCTACAGACTCAAGGTTTCCAAAGGGTTCTTGCGTGCACTCCCCACGACATTCACAATAACCTCTGGTTATTCACCACCTCCAACTCTATGCACTCCTTGAAGCAACAGTTCTTCAACCTTTCTCCTCAATTGGGAGATTCTAAGACTTTAACCAGCCTACGTACACCTTGCATGATTCTATGCTATACTTGCAGTTCTTCTGGTATAGGAACAACAATATCCCTCTTGAGCTTTTCTAAGATAAAACTCAGAAATCGTCAATGCACTCCTTATCACTTTACTCCTTGCAGAATTTCTCAGGAAGAGAAACAATTGAAACTTATACTTCTCCTCTCACAAAATTCATACATTCACCATGAAATCATGAGTATACACACACATAACATTGAAACAAATGCATAATAGAGAATATAAGAAAACTATAAACATACCATTAAAATAGATGTAAACAGAATTCATAAACACCATGATATCGGATTAAAGCATTCTTGTATTAATTCCAGTGATCCTGTACATGGGTTCAATAGAAACAAATATTTTCGCATACAACCTTCTACAATATTTATTCCTCTACTCTTCTATTCTCTTTCTCTATGAATTACAATTACAATGAGAATAATTCTCCCAACATAATACATGCGAGGGAGCTTTCTATAGTTTTCTCTCCTACAACTCTAGCTATCTAATTGAAATAAAATCTATCTACTTTACATTCATTGCAATTGAATTCCTCCACATCCGACAGATGAGAGCAATGCTCAATATCTATTTTACAATCTCCAAAACATAAATGCAAATACATCCTCCTAGATTTTTACATAAATGCTTTATCTTTCAAATTCTAAACATTCTCAAAATGTGTGTTGGTGCATTTCCAGTTGTTTTCACTTTTGCACTTGATTTGTTTTGTTTCTTATGATGCTCATGCATCAACATACAATGTGGATACATGCAAGGAAGAGTCCTGATAAATAGTGTCTACATATGCGCTACTATATCACAGAGGGAGATATCGACATGGTCATTAGCGAATGCGACGATGAGTGGAAGACCGTCGTCCATACCAAGGAGTTGCTGGAAATAACAATAGAAGAAGAGGCAGGGCAGATGGAGCCCCAGCCAAAGGAAATTCAAGTGCCCAAAAGACAAAGAACGGGCCATGGAAAAACAACACCGACACACGAAAGGCCAACGAATATAGGGACCCAGAATGGCAAGAAGGATAAGCCACAGTCAGCCAAGGAGCAACAACAACAGGCTGAGCCCACGCAAGAGACCACAAAAAATCCCAACTCACAGGAAATAGGGACAACCAAGAGGCCAGCCATGCAAAAAGGAGGAACGCACAAGAAGTCAAGAGCACAAAGGACATTTCCAGAGTATACGATCATGGATGACGATGGAGAGATGATAGACCGAATAGTCCAGGATTTTCTATCCGAGGATTTTGACCATGCTGCGCACCATAGAGACAGGATTCAACAGGAGCTGGCAGACATTCGACAACTCCTCAAGCAAATTGGGGAAGTACAGACAACAAGCAATAATAGGGGACCAAAACCATCAGCACCTTAGACAGAGGAAAGAGTGGAAAAAGAAGAATGATATCCATTCCACTCACTACCACATTCGAACGCAACATTCCATATCACACCCAGTATACTGCGAATGGATGAGATTTTGGGGCAGAAACCCTTGAAGGACTTAAGCCAAATCCAATTGGTGTTGACATGGATGCCAACCAGGGCATTACATAAGTTGCAGGTTAGTATAAACCATGAGGTATAGTCTCGCACACACAAAGACTTAGTCAAATTGTAGAAGGCAATAGAGAAATGGGATTCACTGGAAATAGTCTACGAGTAGGATAAATCTGAGACCTGAAAGGGAGCGCATAAAAGGAATCAAGCAGAAAGTGGTAGGAACTTATGAGAAGATTCCATAGGCCACGCAGAGGGATGAAATTACAGCAGCAGAGAAGATTGATTAGATTGCGTAGGCAATCGATCAATATTAGAAGGAGATCGAGAATCTATGGGAGAAACTCACACCAAGCACACCACCAGCAGTAAAGGAGCAAAGGAAGCAGGAAGAAACAATGCAGCTATAGGAAATATATCAGCAGGTCAACAAAACAATTGACTTGTTCAATAAAGCAATGAAACTTTGGACTAGATTAGAGGAGGATCAACACGTCCAAAATTGGGACAAGCAATAATAAAGGATTAACACAGTGATCCAATAAATCAAGAAGAGGTAGAATACAATTCTAGTTATAGAATGCGTCAAAGGTATGCATGACATGAAGATATTGCAGGCAGAGCTAATTACTGCACAAACCCGAAAACAAGAGCGACGAGCTCAAGTGGAACTACTGCAAGAGAGTGTAGTAGAAGTCCTGTCACAAGAAGAAGAATCCAAGGCACAAATAGCACAGACCCAAGTAGAGTGTGTGGAATTGATCAACGATGAAATTTCAGTCCAGACGATGGACACACTCAAGGAGAATACTACGCAGGTGCAAAGACAGGCAACAGAGCTCAACGAAAATTTCCAAGCGATCACCAAGGAGATCGAGGGAGCACAAAAAGGTTAGGTGGCTTGGAGCACTGTGATTAGGTGGTTTGACGAGATTAGAGGTAAATTGTGTTCCCTGATCAGTCACAATTTCTCGAGGTACACCAAATCTAGTAAAGATGTCATTAAAAATGAAATCTACCACTGATTGTTCACTTGCAACTGGTAAAGATTTTTCTTCAACCCACTTAGTCACATAGTCAGTACATACAAGTATGTACTTTTTCTTTTTATATGCAGGGATAATGGGTCCTACAAAATATAATTCCCATTTCTCGAAAGGCTCAATGACTACTTGGGCTTGAAGTGGCATTTGGTCTTGTGCAGTAGGCTTACCCATTCGTTGGCATTCATCACAATTGGATACATAGGTTTTAGCGTCTTTGAAAATATGAGGCCAATAATAACCAGATTACAGAACTTTATAAGTGATCCTCTTGTCTATGAAGTGTCCTCCATAAGGACCATCATGGCAGGCTTGCAAGATATCATGAATTTCATCTTCCCTTACACATCTCCTGATTACCAAATCTGGTCCTGTTTTGTAGAGACAATCATCGTGCCACATATAGTTTGCACTTAGCTAGATTACTTTCTGTTTTTCTCCAGGAGACAATTTCTGAGGCATCTTCCCTGTCATAAGATAGTTAGCTACATCTACATACCAAGGAGTGAATGTAGAAATAACAAAAAAAATTTCATCAGGAAATTTATCTTCTACTTGTGCGTTATCTCCTAGATGAATCATTCTAGATAAGAAATCAGCCACAAGATTATCCTTACCAGGTCTATCAATAATGTTGATATTGAACTCTTGTAATAGTAACAACCATCTTGTAACTCTAGGATTTGTTACAGGTTTGTTCATTAAGAATTTGATGGTTGAATGATCAGTGTGTACAAAAGCTTGATATCCTGTAATATAGTGTCTAAATTTATTGATAGCATGGACCACAACCATCAATTATTTTTCTGTAACTGTATAATTAACTTTAGTTGGAGACATATTTTTACTGACAAGTAAATAGCATAAGGCATTTGATTTTTCCTTTGTCCAAGAACTGCCCCAAGAGCTATGTTTGAGGCATCGGTACAGATATGAAAAGGAAGGGACCAATTTGGTCCTCTTAATACAGGGGTAGTTGACAATTTCTGTTTTAGAATCTCAAAAGATATTTCGCATTCATCATCCCACTTGAATTCGGCTTCTTTAGATACTAATTTGAATAAAGGGGTAGCTAGGCTTGTAAAATTTGGAATGAATCTTCTATAGTAGCCCGCATTCCCTAAAAAGATATGAAATTCTTTTTGTGAGGAAAGTATTCTGATTTGTGTGATAATATGAATCTTTGTCGGATCAACTCTCATTCCAGAACCAAAGATGTGATGTCCCAAAACAATACCTTCAGTGAGCAACATTTTTGACTTTTCATTACTTAGGGAAAGATTAGTTTCCTTACACCTAATCAAGACTTTTTCTAAACTGGTCAAAACTTCCTAGAAGTCTTTTCCATGGATTGTAAAGTCATCCATGTAGACTTCCATGCAATCATTGGTCAAGTCAGAGAAAATGGCTAGGAAAACCCTTTGAAAAGTGGTTGGGGCATTGGAAAGTCCAAAAGGAAGAACCCTATAAGCATAGGTTCCCCATGGGCAGGTGAAAGTGATCTTCTCTTGGTCTTCGGGTGCTATTTGTATTTGGTTATAACCGCTAAACTCATCCAGGAATGAAAAATACTTCTTTCTGGACAAGGTATCTAACACCTGATCAATAAATGGTAAGCGAAAATAATCCCTATGGGTGGCTTTGTTCAACTCCCTAAAGTCTACGCATATTCTCCACTTACCATTTTTCTTGGGAACTATGACAAGTGGAGACACACATTGACTATTTGAAATGGGGTATATGAGATTGGCTTGAAGGAGTTTTTGCAATTCCTCTTTTACAATATCTTTAAGGGTTGAATTCATCCTTCGTTGAGGCTGTCTAACTGGTATGATTTGGTCATTAGTGTAGATATGATGTGTGCATGTGTCAGGGTGAATGCCTTTCATGTCTGCATAATCCCATGCAAAGGCATCAAATTGTCTTTGGAGCATTTCACTTACTTGTGTCTTTTGTTCTGGTTCCAAACTAGAGTTGATATACAAAGGTTTTCCTGGGATAATCTCAACAAGTTCAGTGCTTTCTTCCTTCTCTGAGGAAGCTGTTGATAAAGTATATAATTGAGTGATATCAGGGTGCTAGGTTTGTTGAAATTCAGAACTGAAAATGTGTGACAATTCTGCAAAAGACCTTAGGTATTCAATACAATTTGTATTAGCCAAGAATAAACTTAAGACTTTTTCATCCGATTGTTCTTGCATTCCTCTTACCTGTTCAAGTGTTAACAGGGGTCTGATGCAATTTTCTTCTCCATAAGGGTTTTCTAACCATACAGGGATCTCTTGTGTCGGTTGGGTAGGAGGGAAGAGGACAAGATTTTGGCTATGTGTGCCATTGGATATAGTCATCTCACTAGACCAACAACTGATAAAGGCATCTGTTGTGGCCAGCCAAGGATGGCCAAGAACCACAAGGTGTCCTAGTTTGGAGGATGATTTAGAGTAGATGACTAGAAAGTCTACTGGATATTCCCAAGAAGCTAGAGTGACTGTGACATCATCTAAACTTCCTGCAGGGCTAATGGCTGACTTATCTGCCAACTCTATCATGGTTTGGGTTGGTCTTAACTGGTTTATTTGGAGCTTTTGCATAGTGTCAAAAGGCATTACATTAATTTCTACACCCAAATCAATGAGTGTGTTTGGTAAATAAATACCATTAATTTCAACAGTGACTACTGGGTTTCCAGGGTCATTATATTTGTATGGCATTTCAAAAATAAATTCAAATAATTGTCCCACCAGCTGAACAAGGGGAGGTTCCTTTTGCTTCCTTCCTAGTTTCTTAAGGAAAAGATCCCTTATGATTTTGGCATATATGGGGATATCCTTAATGGCTTGCAGCAGAGGTATTTTTATACATACATTTTGTAATTCATCCTCTATATCTTTGTGCAAGGGTGGGTCGGGTTTCTTTACTAATAGTATTTCAGGGTATGGTGGAAGATTAACTTGTTGAGGTACTTGTACAGACTGAGAAGTGATTGGAATAGGAGGGGAAGTCTCTTCTTCTACAGGGGTGGTTTGACTGTTTTCTTCCTCAGAATGATTATCATTTTCTTCCTGAATTATTACTGTAGGATTTGATTGATTTATAGCTTTCCCTGATCGTATTTGAATTTAATAGGTGGGAAAGGTTTGAACTTCTGTATTTTGCACAGGGTGGGTGGGTTGATTATTGGGGTTAGGGATTGGCTGGGAAGGGATTGATGTTGGTCTCGGAGGGTTGTGGGAAGCTTGGTTTTGTGGCTGTTGATTGGCATTTATAGGTGCTTCCTGCTGCTGGTTAGGGTTCAAGGGGGTTGTAAATTGTTGTCTTATAGGAGGTGGGAGTAAAGCTTGCATCTGTGGTGGGTTGAATCTAGGTAGTAATTTGATCCGTCAGGATTTTTCGAATGGCTTATGGTTGAGTTTTTTTAATTTGCATGAATTAATTGACCATTGGGAAACTTAACGAAAGAATGAGAAAAGAAAAGGAATTATACAGCCATCAACATATTTGCAAATTTGAAATGCAATGAAAAACAACAAACCATAATACACAGGTTGATAACGGAGTTCGGCACAACTTTGCCTACGTCTCCGGGCCTTTTCTCTGTGGGGGAGGCTTCTTTATTTTTGTTCGAAAGATCAATGGTACATCATTACAATGTCGAATGGCTTCTAGACTGATCTGGTCATGTTCGTCCAGATCTCTGGAACCATGCACAAAAAACGACACTCGAAACGGATGTTCGGAGCTCTCAGAAACGGTCTGAAAGCATCTCCTCCTCAACGACTTCCCTGCCTCAAACTGGCTTTCACTTGGCTTCTCCTCAGCATCTCTGCTCTGAATTTCTCTCAAAAGCTGTCCCCATGGCCTCAAAATGGCCTTGGTTATATAGCTGGGAAGTTAGTTGTCCATCTCCAACTTCCTCCACGAATTTAGGCTCTAAAAATGTCTAATAACCCCCAAAAATGGATAAAAACCATTAACAATGGGTTAATTCCATTAAAATTAGCAAAAGTGGTTGAAAAACCCACTTTGCAACTATATTATAGTTAATATTTGGGCTTAATCCCCTTCCAACCACGCACGCTCCTTTAGCAAGGTCACATGCAACTCCATGTGGCCACGCGCTAGCGCGAGCCACCCCTTTTGCGTGCTCGCACCGGTCATATTGGCATACCATAGGGCCACGGGCTTAAACAATAACCGTTCAAACCAAAATTTAAAACCGCACTATATTGAATGGTCCGTTACAATATGGTTATGGTCAAACAATTAAACCCTCCGCGTCATTCAATCGGAGGCTAGGTCATATGCAACGCAATGAAACCGCGGGTCAGGCTAAGCCCGACCCATCCCCCCCGCCATTTACAAATCAATTCGAATTCAAATGGATAATAATCCACTTACATAACAAGCAACGAACAATGGTGTATCGGTCGGGCGAACGGTGTTAAGGCGTAGTCGGAGGGAGGTCCGGGGTTCGAATCCCCCAGACTCCAAAATTTTTTGACATAGACCCAATTGATAAAAATCGGGGTGCCACGTGGCAGCCCGTGACTGGGCCACGTGGCACCTTTCCAACCAACCAGAACACGACACGCATCAACCTCTGATTCGTCCACGTCTGCCACATGTCAAGCTGTCGTACGCTCTATCATCTTCCATGTCACTCAAGCCACATCATCCGCTGACGTCATCCGTGCCACGTGTCACCCTTCCAGTGATGACACGTGTCACCTCGAGATTGGTCCAGCCGTACACCAAAAATGCTAAATCTGCCTAACACGTGTCACTGCCTGAGGCTGCCACATGTTCTGTACGGACCTGCCACGTTTCACCGTACGGACATGCCATGTCAGCGTACGGTCCTGCCACGTGTCCTGTACAGACTGACACGTGTCCTGTACGGACTATACGGACAGGTACAGTCAGCATCCCAAAAATTTTGCCTGTTTGGCTTGGTGGATAGAATGTGATATATTCTCCATACGGACTCCGTTTGACAAAGTAAATATACCACCGGAATGAGGAAGACGAGTCGGACGCAATGGTGTTGGTTCCGTAGGATTCTGAGCACTTTCATTTTTGAGCATTTTTCAAGCCCTGTCAGGCTTCTGAATCCGATTTCGGATCACACCTCCCCACAATAAGACCTTTTGGTCCCCAAAAGGTTACTGACCAATCAACAAGCTCGGGATAGGCCACCCGGCTTTCTTTCTGTCTCTGAAATCTGTCCTGTGCACCTGTCTCATCAAGATCAACTGTAACACAATCATGACAACTGACAGTATATTGTTAGCCATTGCAACCCTGTTACATCTTACTGAAGCTACTATCATCCATGTAGAAAACATTACTAATGACAACATCAAAAAGACGACTGCAAATGAACTGATATACTTTAGATATCTGCACGACATGAGCTTATCTTGAAGCAACATATGATTGATTTTCCATTCAACAACCATATCTTGTTCTGGCTTAAGATCAATTACTTCATTTGAAACAACTACATTCATTAATTGTTCCCTTGTTTGAAGTGTTTTATTTTCTTTAACACGATGAGCATGAACCACATAATCATGACCTGCTTTAGTGAACTGATATTGATTCTTTGTTCTG